>JAUCMS010000145.1:18758544-18772668 GCA_032357445.1 Enteromius radiatus | reverse complement strand
TATGCGGTTGCTAAGGTGTTCTGTGTCATTGTTGGTGTGTTGCCAGTATTGAGGGTTTGTTTGTAGTTTTTAGGGTGTTGCTATGAGCTTGTTTTTTTGCTTTTTGTCACTTATTTAGGATGATTTTTGTGGTTTCTAGGGTGTTGTTTGCTAGTTAAGACTTGCAAAACCTTAGTAACTGTGTCGCACATCTGTTCAAACCACATTGGTTCAACAATATAGAGCTGTTGATAATAGTGTCATACAGTTGGTGGAGTAATAACTACTGCTTATAAATCCATTTAGAGATTTTTGTCAGGTTTTAATGTGATTAGTGTCAGATTACTGCTGTAAATAATAAACATTTTTAGGGAGACCAATTTGTTTTGTTGGAACTATGCTTTTGGGAAACACTACATTGTTAAACTATGTTTAGAAATGTTGAATGTTATGGTTTGTCTAAATGGTAATCCTGTATACCAAATGAGCACTAGAAATAGTGATGCTTGTTTTAACAAACACCTCTAATGAATGAGCATGCATGCATGATAAAGAGAGAAGCAGGATGGGGGAGAGATGATCAATTATTAAGGAGTCTAACAAGATGGCGTGGAAGACTAGTTGAAACACAAAGCAACCACGCTGCATTGCTGCTCTTTCTTTAACTCTCCACCTTCCAAAATCCCTCCAAGATCCACTTAGTGTTAGCAATGCCTTTCAGCAGCTGAACAGTCTGAACAAACAGAGTTTAGGACCGTGAAAGCTTTGCCCTAGATAAAATGTTCAGTAATTAATACCCATGCCATATCAATTATGAGTGTGTCTCCCTTAGAACTAAACGTCTAATGTTTGCTAATCCAGAGGTCGCAAGGATCCGCTCATATCATTAAGCAGAGGACATGGAACATGAGCAAAACAGGGAAGAGTGTAAATTAATAAATCAAAGTAACCAAAAAGTAAAAGATGGCAGATGTTTGCGTGCACGCTTGTCTTATTTAAGCACCTGGCCATGTGTGAAAGACAAACACTCTGTCGATTCCCATTAACCCCTCATTTTCGAAAGAATTGTTTAGTCTGTCCTTGGCCCAAATACATAGGAAGGATTTGTCAATGTTAAAGGCCTGAGGGTATGGTGATGCATATACATGTAGATATATATATATATATATATATATATATATATGTGCAATCTTACAGGACCTGCCTAATTCAGGATTCACTAAATTTCTGCATTGCAACAAAAATCTCTACAGATTTCTCTGGGTGCTGTTCAAATGTCCACATATGGCGTGAAGTCTCCTACCATCACATTTTTTAATTAAAATGATGTCTGTCTGCCAACTTATGTATTAAATTATTAGTGTGATTAACTCAAATGAACAAAAAAAGCAAAGCAATTAAGTTAAAGTAATGCAATTAAATGGATATCTCATCCAAATATAAAAATTCTGTCTTTGCTTACTTTTATACTCTTATGAGTATGATCACAAAAGAAAACAGAAGATGTTTTGAGGAATGTTCCTGCTTTTTTATTAATTCAACAACATTTCTATTAAATAACTGTATTTCACCCAGATTTATAATAAACACATTGCACATGTCTAAAGCAATTTGTATAGGATACATTGTAAACAGTTCTGGATTGTTGTCTGCTATAGAGGGGTTCACAGAGGATATTCTATTTGAGCTTCAACCTGGCCTACAACCCAAGTAATATACATAGAGGGAAGAAGGAGAAATGCAAAAGAACTGACAATATGAAAAGACAGGAGGCTGCATTTACATTCTGGTATTAGTAAGAAAGGTTAGATGAATGTACTCCTCCCAAAATTTTACTTAAAGTGTTTTTTTCTGTATCGTTGTTTGCTGTGCATCACAATAACCCTTCATGGTCAAACATACCACTGTATCAGCGCCCTTATTTGCATGTATTTCGTTTGAAAAACAAAAAAAAACGCAATATGTGTGCATACACAGTGCCAGTTGATGTTCGGAGCAGGAAAGAATATGAAAGATAAACTTTAAACACGTGCTCAGGTCAGATATCTATGGAAGCCTGTTTCTGCCACTGAAAAAAAAAATTTGTTATTGCAACTTTTTATTTCACAATTCTGACTTTTTTCTCAGAATTGTAAGATATAAACTTGCAATTGCAAGTTATAAAGTCCAATTCCGAGCAGAAAAAAAACTGATCTTCTCAGAACTGTGAGTTTGTATATATCTTATGCAGAATACAGCAGATAATTTTATGCATACTACAGCGCAGGGATTGGGTGGAACAATCTCTTTCTCATTAATAAACACAGGAAAGCGCTCTGAAACGAGTGACGTAGATACGGCCCTATCTGTATCACAAGGCGAGGGTGGCTCTACGTCACACCACATGACTTAACCTCGACTTTGCTTTTCAAACCGGAAGATTTAATTTGCTTAGAAAAATAAAAAAGGTTAATTATCATGTTCCACTTATTTATAACATTTATGAGTGCTATAAGTGTTTTCACTGAAAGCAGTCTGTACATATCTGTTCACATTTTTAAAAAATGTGTTCTGGGGCTTCATGACACTAGGCTAATTTTCCAACTCCCCTAGAGTTAAACAGTTGAATTTTACTGTTTTCAAATTGATCCCCAGGTTTAGTATATGATGTAACTACAGGAGAGTCAAGTTTTAAATAGGAAAAATATCAAATCTCTTTGGTCATTTTTGAGTGGGATGCTAACGGTCTAATCAGACTCAATGATCTATGCTAAGCTACAGCTAAAAGTGTTACCGCCAGACCCAGAGATCAGCTGAATGGATTCAAAAACGACAAAACGCAACTGTTTAACTGTTAGGTGAGTTAAAAAAAAAAATTTATTTTCAAAAATAGTGGCAATCAACAAATATACAGAGGGCAAACATCAAACATCATTGGTTTTTGCATGTCACATGACTTAACCTCATGATGTCAGGCACAAGCACTAAGTAAATGCTACCATCTTTTTTACAGCTTGAAACTTTTGGACCTCATTGACATTTACAGCATCTTTTTTTGGATTAACTATTTATTTAATTATACCCACTAACCTGTAACCACCATCTGAGCTATTAAAGCTTGGACTACCAACATGAAGCACTTCTTAATGGACTTATTGTCTTCAATATTTATTCTTTTTTTTTTTTGTCAGTGTCACAGACATTTCACACTGCAGATTCTGAATCCATTTAACAGTCCTCCTGTATTGTTCTGGATCTGACCCCGATGACCTGTGCAACATTTATGGCTATAATGGGAGCAATCTTGAAACCATAGAAGCATTTCTCTGTTCGGCCTCTAATCCCTGAGCACAGGAAAGTGGATTATGCTGACAATAGGTCTGAAGTGAAACTGACCTGATACGGTAAGATGAAGTCTTTCTTCTGTTACTGTCTACATCTCATGCTCGGTACACAATTCAAAATCTAAACATATTCTATGTGATTCTGATTTACATTAAATTTAAAATTGATATGTCTGATTATGCATGTAGACCTGCAGTCTGAATATGTCATTGGCTGTATGAATAATTTGTGCAGTGACATTTTCCCCGTTCCACTTGCAAACAATAAGCAATTCCTGCATCTGAAAAGAGCACAATTATTACTTGGTGCTAATAAGCACGGCATTTGACTGTATCAAAGATGTTATGATGTCACGACTTCACTAAAACAGTGTCATTAAGGACGTAAAAAAAAAAAAAGTTAAAAATGTCAAGTTAAATACAGAAACTAATTTGTAAAAGAACCTTTAGAAAAAGTACGGATGCCAAAGAGAGTGACTCACTACTTCTAACTGATGCGCTGTGATGACGGGATCATTCAAGACAATTCAAGTCACGTCATGCTGGAAAAACAGCCAAAGGATGTCCTACTTTAATGATTGATTACTGATTAAACCTTACATTTAAGAGTGAATGATCATTAATACTGCTTGAGAAGACCAAATGTAGTACTTTTGTTCTCAAAATGAATGAATCTGTAACAATCACAATGGTTTGTGGCTGCATCATAAAACATTTAATCATTTCACATGTCAGCTTGAGTGAATTTTCCTGTTGTTTTCCTGGGTTCCCTCGTGAAAAAGAAGTACACTTTAGCATACTTTAAAAAAGAGGACTCATTATGGAAATATATATAAAAAATATACTATAATTAGTTAAATACTTTTGTCTATGAAATATGTTTAAAGTACTGATCTGCACCAGAACAATCCAACAACCTTTAAAGTACTGATCTGACAATCATTTATGGTAAACTAATATGTATACATTTAAATCTACATATATTTAAATATATTTACTGTAAAGGTAATATTAAATAACACCACCAAACTGTTAAAAAAATACAATATAAATTCAACTGCACAAGAACTTTGTGTGCTTTAGTATTTACATATTTAACTAATTAAATTTTATAATTTGACATTTTTACAAAGTGCACTATTGTTTGACCTTTAATTTTTAAGGTCATTACTCAGTAATGAGTGCATATTATTTCAATGGCTTTGCAAAGAAAGAATCAAAGTATGTGATATAATCATATAAACCTAGTATTTCGGTTTGAACAGGAAAAAAAAGTTTTTAGACATCAGAATATCTGACTGATATATAAATTGTGTGTATAAATGTGTATATATATATATACACACACACATCTACAATGAAACCTAAAACATTTAATATGGGAGAAATATTGGACTATAAAATATTTAACTGACCTTAACTTCAGCTTTTGGATAAAACCAACACTATACATCATTATATATACACCAGACCACATGTATAAACAATATTAAAGTTTGAAATGCAGAATATCAGGTGAATGGGGTCTTCTACAGAGCGTAATATGCTTTTATTCCAGCAGAAGTGTTGTGAGTGACAGACACGAGTGTGTATCAGTGTGTGTTTGTGTGTTTAACGGGTCATATATCCCCAATGGCCAACCATGCTGTTGTCTCTTAAAATATCTATCATCACACACTACACACTGTCACGGCACTGCCTCAGGCTACCGATGTACAAACAGAGCGGGAGGACACTTCAACACACACACATGCGCATGCTTAATAAGGATATATCACCGACATTACTGCAATCCCATTTTTAAATAAACAAATAAACCTATGTCTACCCCTAAAAAGACTTTTTTTATATAATTAAACAATTTTTTATACTTAAAAACATCATTTTTTTAATATCCACAAAATATTGAAAAAGAAAGGTGTTTGAGCAAACCAGCTTTACAGGCACAAAGGGATTGTTGCACTCTAGACACAGACGTCTCTGAAGCGGAGCTTAGTACATATTCACTGCACATCACTGACACATCACTCACCAGCAGAGCAATGACGTCATTCATTTACACCCCTCCTCTCTCTCTCTCTCTCTCTCTCCTCCTGCTTTATGAGCCCTTTTTTCTTTCTTCAGTCATTCTTGCAAAAAAAAAAAATAAAAATCTCATCAAAGGACATGGAGGAGGAGGATAAGAATAGCATGAACACTATTTATAGTCTCCACCACAACACCACCTTCTCTCCTTCTTGCTCTCCGGACATTTATTGATGAAAAGAGGGAATGAGAGAGGATGAGAGATACATTTCTGCAGATGGGGCAATTTGCATTTGGTCTAATACAAAAATAGCTATGTTTAATCAATGATGACAACGCTGCATTTTTAAGAATAGCAAGAACTGAATTTTTTAGTGTCTAAAGATACAACGCGCATTTTAATATCCCTTAAAGAAATACCGCGGCGGTAAAGGAATGGTACTTTGATATACATTATGAATACTAAATGATTATACTCCAAAACTCCTACAAACATTTACATAAGACATGGTAATACCATGGTACTTTCTTCTTAGTGAATATATTTGGTCTCATTTTGTTTGTTTTAAATATGAACATTCTTAATTTTTAGAAATCCTGTTCCAATGAAGACCCAAGTACTCAAAATACCGTACGCCAGCTGAAGTAAAGTGTTAGTTCTCTATTCAACAAGTGTGTCTGGTTTACACTGTATCATCAAGAAATGAAAATTAGCTGATAATGCTAAAATTATGTTTTTCAGTACCATATACAATATTACCATGGCATAGTATGGAGTAATTTAACTTAATAGTAATTTAAAATGTCCCTGTTATGGGTTAGGAAAGCTTTATATTTCGGTTTTGGACAAAAATACTTTCATTTTCTTATAATATGCATTTATTTTTAACCTATTTGTTCAAAGACTCCCAAACGATTCATTTAAACAATTTTTTTTTTCAAACTTCTCCAGTGATCTGTCGATTTCATTTAAAGCAGTCTTTTAACGCTTCGAAAGTGCCACCTAGTGGCAAAAAACAAAAAAAAAATAGCATTGTGGGCAGGTAATATGCTAATATTTCATTTTGATGTCAACATGAAACGCTTGGGATTTAAAACTTTGAAGGGTGTTTTTATTCACTTAGAGCTGAGTTACACGCTGCACGAAAGATCGTTTTAAAATTCTGAAAATTCAATGTTATCAAAAACGTTTGATTTCATATTTTATGTCCCTAAAGGCAGTGCAAATGTTCTGCGTGGATCGAGTGAGGACTGTAAAGGCAGAAGCAGAGCGCAGCATCAGTAGCACATGACTGATGCAGCAGCTACACTGAAGAGCATGATCTGCCTTAATAATGCATCAGCGATCTGTCCTTCAGACACTCACTGTGCGCTGACCCACACACACACACACACATCTCATTTACTACTTACACACTGAATCATGCTGATTTGGTTATCACTGACTCCATACACTGGCTGGAACTTGACATGGTTTCATTCTATCCAAAACAGGCAAAAACAAGCGATTGTCAATCTAAATCTTTAAACTTTAAACTAATCATTTTTAACATGTAAGGTGCACTTTAACATGTTTTGTTAGGTGTTTAAGTGCTGTAGTGATTTCTATATCACTGTAGAAAAATTGGTTCTTAGAAAAAGACATACTGCAAGGGTGTATTTTTAATCCTCAAAAATGCTACATTTTTAACCCACCGTATGTTTTTGTACTGAATGCACTGATCATGCCAAAGGCTACATACAGAAGTTGTTTATGTAATCATTTTTTAATTATATTCCGGTCATGCTCATTTTCAGGTTATATCATTTTTGGCTCCAAAATAATATTTTGGAATAACATGACAATCACAAAATGCTGCTAAATTGTATTTTTCTGTGTTCTCTAAGGGATATTATTAAAAAAGATTATAAAAATACATGGTAATGGGAGGAAAATGAGATGGAGGGGAGCATTTTATATTTAATATTTTGCTTTTCACGCACAAAAGTTGTACTCCTCTCAAAAACTTTGTTTGCAAAATTTTTTTTTTTTCCATTTTTTCCGGAAGGGGACCGGCTCGAACCCTGCGTGCTCCCTACGTGGGAAGACGTGAGACGAGGCGGAGAAGGAGGCTCAGAACAAGATGCGGAAGGGAAAGACACGGGTGTATTTATTGTGGATATGTTTGGTCTGGATTGGCTAACGAGATGTTTAGAAAGTGGAGCCTGCTGCGGTAGATTATTCGAATGTGAAAATTGAAAAATGAAATTAGTTTAGCAACATCACTTCATTCTTATAATTTTGCGATCTTGATGAAGTTTAAAGTCAAGCAAAGTTATTATTTGTGGTATTGTGAAAGAGTTGTGTTGCTGACCACAGCATCACAGCCCTGCTAATATTCACACCAGCGCATGTTCACGAGTATGACATTGCTTGTATGCAAACGTTTCATAAACAAGAAGGTAAAATTGAGTCTATTTTAAATCTATTTTGCAAAAATATATTCCGAACAAAGACAAAACAAAACTGATGATCACACATCTCACGACAATGAGATTCTTTAATGATTCAGTGTAATGAAAGTATCAGTTAAGTGAATAATTCAATGACTCATTATAGATAAAGAGAGTGTATCAATGAAATGTGTAAAAAAGCAGTGCTGTGTAATAACTGACTACACGTTTTCTGGATTACATAATCAGATTCCTAATATTACATATGTGCAATTAGATTTTAAAATACTTGTAGTCAGATTATAGTTACTTTTTATTAATTAATTATATGATTACATATATTCACACAATAGCAAAACATTATTCATAATTGATCAATTCTACCTAAAGCTTTTAATAATAATGAATATATAAATAAATAAAATTAGCCTTAAAAAAGTGCACTTCCATTACGTACTTAAAAAAAATAAAAATTATTTTTTAGAACGTAAAACTGTACTAGAGTATGAGTTCAAGTGTACTACAAATGGCATCAATACTATACTATAAGATATACTTCTTAAGACTAAAGAATAATTTCATACAAAATTAGTGCATGAAAATAGAGCACTTTAAATTCATTATAAATTATGGAATTGCTTTTATGCTGACTTTTTTCTAAAAAAAAAAAGTGAAGAAGAAAAAACATACATTTCCTTATAGTCACATTACATGAATGCATACCTTGTAGAATAATTAGGGTTTCTGATGAGATTGGACTGACAGTCTATCAGGAACAAGCAAACACAGTGGAAAGTCAAAGGCACTCTTCAGACCAATCAAACTCAAGAACCAGAACTAACTGCTGACCTACAACACACACCACACAGCAAACATAAACTCAGCATTTAACTCCTTGTGTAGCTGATGACAAAGTAAGAACTGAGTGCTTATAACATGTAAAAGTGCACCGACGGAGGTGCAGCGTCTGTCAATGAGGATGGTCATGAAATATGCAGGAGAAAGCCATCACAGAACAAGAAGCCATTAGAGCCTTGTGGCTTCCTGAAATATTCATAAGACCAAACAGAACGCTCCTTCTTTTAGCTCAAAACTTTATAAACACCACAACGGAAAAGGAAACGCAAGCGGGGATGCACATCGATCTTCCTTACACTTCACCTCTTCCACAGACACTACAGAAAAGTACTCGAGAGACACTTGAAAAGTTAGCAGAAAGTATTTCAGCTGATCTGAGAGTAGCCTGAACCCGAGGTAGAACCATAATAAGAGCACAAGTTCCTGCGTGTAGCTTTCTGAAAACGAAAGGCAGGAAATGGATGTTGCTTCCATTAGACAGTATGTACATTAGTGACTACACATCCACATCATCGTCTGCTATCATCCGTTATCATCAAACACTTAAGTCTGCATCAGAGCTGAATTACAGTAACCGTATTACGGCTGCCTCCCGGCCTTTATAGATTCAATTATATTTTTATTAGCAAAACTGTGTGCAGATTTGCAGCAGATTGGATGTTTCTATTGTTTTCAAGAATGTTCTGAAAGGAAGTGCATTGTCAAGAGTCTTTCCCAGAAATGGGTTCGCTTATTTATCTCCACAGCATGATGGGAAGAAATTCATTGGCTGCGTCTCAAAAAGTTGTGAGCCGCCTACTCAGATAGGATTTTGGGGGACCATCGGTACATTAAGACATTAATGCAGTGTTTTCATGGGTTTACCAAAGGCAAAAACTTGGTGACTAAATAAACAAGTCATTATAACTGCTTTATTCAAGTCTCAAGTGCTAGCATGAGTCGCTTTTTTCTGTCCCTTAGTTGCCTTTGGTTTGCTCATCTGAGATTTGTAAGGCACTCCCTTGTGAAAAATAAGTACGCTTGTATTCAAAGTGCACTTGTAGTGTACTTTGAAATGTATGTGTATATATATATATATATATATATGTGTGTGTGTGTGTGTGTTTTGTAACTGCTTGCCGATAATATTAATGAAACAAAAGACCACTAAAGAGTGTACACTTTCTTAACAGTACAATAATGTCCAATAAAGAATTTCAAATCAAATGTTTTAAGTTCACTTATTTTGATATTGACTATATCTTAACTTTATGATTTATAATTTTAGTATTTAATGTTCATATATTTTAAATGTATTAAACTGCAACTTCATCAACAAATGAGTCATTACAAATATATGACATAGGCTACATTTAAACAAAAATGACATTAAAGAATATTGTTTTTATTTATTGAGTATTGCATATTTAATATGTGCAGCAACACACTTTATCCATATTTCAAAGACAACAGAACTAATTTATAAATTACAAATAAATATGTGCTGAAGTGCTGCTTAAGTAAAAAAACTTAAAGTTTAACATTAAATTTCTATAAAAAAAATGTAATATGATTTTAAATAACATGCATACCACTTAAGTGTATTCCTTTAAATCGTACTTATTATTCCCGTAATTAGTATTGAAATGATGCAAAAGCCTACTTCTTTTTTCACAAGGGGTTAAAACTACTTTCGAACACTGTTGCTTGATATAGCTTAACAAAAGTCACTTGATTTTACAAATGAAACAGCAAACTGTTGTCCTTCGCAGACTTTCTCAGCAATTTTTCATCACTTGTAAAAGAAAGCGCACGAGACACATGGAGGCTCTTAGAAATAAAGGTGACTAAAAGGTTCTTCACAGCGATGCCACAGAAGAAACAAAGAATCGTCTCTTTTTTTACATTTTTTATAATCTGAAGAACCTTCTTTCACCACGAAGAAACGGTTCTTGAACCATTTACACAACAAAAAAGGTTCTTCTATGGCATCGTGGAGCACCTTTTGTATGTGTACGTGCTGCCTTACATCATGCTCTCCTCTGCCAAACCTCCACAAAAACACCGCGAATTAAATTACACCGCGTTAAAATATCCAACAGTTCCATTTTGCGCATTTCTGTTATTTTTAAACGAAACGCATGTTGTGTATGACTCTGCCTTGCGTACAAAGAAAGTCAAGGGCGTAACTGTTTTAACAGCTATTCAGGCAATAATGACACGCGCAAACCCTAACGAACGCGTCATCACTCCCTAGACGTCTTCCACCTAAACAAACCTCAAAGAGGCAAGTCTGCCCGTTTCACACGACGCATTAATAATACGCGCCATGCCAGTTAATCGCAATACGGGAGCGCATCGCGTCACTGAGCGCGCGCTTACCTGGATGCTGCACGCGATCTCGGAGTCGTCGAGCAGGCGAACCGTGCACCGGACCTCCTGCGCGAGGGAGGAGATGCTCGGACTCCGGAACCGAAGCATTTTCATGGCTCTGGGTTCCGCATCGCGAAGCAACGAAGCGCCTTTGGTTTGGGAGAGGAGCGCGGGGAGTCGGTTGCGCGTCGCGTATGTCGCCACAGGAGAGGAGGAAAGAGAGATGTCGCGTTATATGAGCGGGAGAACGATCCCCCTTTTCGCTTTTCTCCCCTCCCTCCCTTCTGAGCTCCCTCCCTCCATCCCTCCATCAGTTCAATCCCATCAGCAGCTTCACCTGGATTGAGCGTCTACACGCAGAGTTCATATCACCACAAGAATTACACTGCGCTTCCTGCCTTAAAACAATAGTTACTAGGCTACTACTATTTGTGAAACAGCAAAACCACAATAGCCTACATTAAAACGGGATTGAGCTTTTAAAGTAAAGTATTGTTTAATTTTATTTGTTTTCGCTGTGGTTTACACTATAATGTAGAAAATTTGTAGTATGCTCTTGTTAAAAACAAAAATAAGAATGTTCACAATACTCCTGCATAATAATTAAATAATAAAAACTAATAACTATAATAATAAACCGGAAAACTGAACTAAAATAACAAGCACCAAAATAAAATAGAACTGAAAATGTCTATAAAAATATATAATAAAAACTAATAATGACATTTTAAGAGTGATTTATTTTCCTAAAACAACAAACACCAAAATAAATAAATCTGAAAATGTAATGGATAAGAAGAATAATTCGGTGAATCATAAAGATTCATTAAGACCTGTCGCCACCTACTGTGGCAGCAATGTAACACTGATAAAGTCTAACATTGAATGTAATATTTTTAAGAAGCTCCTTTTGTAGGCTAATGTGTGTAACTCATCCAAATGTCTTGAATATTGGACATAAAAAAATATATCTACAACTTTTTTTAACATATGAAAATGTTCAATGCATTATACGTACATGCATAAATACTTTTCGTATTGAAAAAAAATAGATTTTTAAAAAATAAAACTTATTGTAAAATGCTTTTACAACCTAATAATAATAATAAAAATATAAAAAAAAAAAAAAAACCATACAAATAAACGATCACCTTTTTTATGGTTAACATTAAATTAACAATTGTATTGTTGTAACTGTCAGTTATTCCTTTAACAGAAGAGTTTTACTTTAAGTATATAAGCCCATATTCATGTATTTGTAACCTTTGTCTGGTTCCTTTTTTTTTTTTTTTTTTTTTTTTTTTACATCTTCTTTTGTGTTCAGCAGAACAAAGAAATTCATTCAGGTTTGGAACTACTTGAGGGTGAGTTAAAGACAGATGGCTGAACTAAGACACTGAAAAACATTAACAAACGATTTACACAAATACACTGCACCTTCAGTGTGCCTTTAAAAGACCAAAAATGTATTTAAATTTTTATACTGCATGAGACATGAAATGCATAAAATGCAATTACATCATTTGTAAAATAACAAAACGGGTCAGCTTCAAGCATAACCTCTAAATTTAATCAGTGCTATTGTCCTCAGGTACATCCTGCTTTTAAATATTATGGATTTATTGAGTGAAGTAAATGGACTGAACACTGTCAATACATTCATTACCTAAAAACATAACATTTGGCAAAAACGAAATAACAGTTAGTTTGGAGCACAAACAACCAAAACACTTTGAAAAAGAAGATTAGCATCTTTATTGAAAAGAACTCAGGATCGTATGCCTTTGATTCATAGTGAAGACAACAGAAGTGGATCAATTCTACAGAGTAGAAGCAGAACTTCTGTTCACTGTGATCAGGCTAACAGAACACTGCAGTAATGAGCAGGAGTGTATGTGTGGCGGTGGTTAAGAGAGTGTGTTTCAAACAGATATTTAAGACATTAGCAGCTTGATAAAGGAGCTGAAACATTCAAGCTGTCTGTCTTCTAACATGCATCTTCATATGTCCCCGTCTGATGCTTTTTTACCCTTCCGGTTCCCCTGGAAAAAAGAAAAATTGAGATAGTGATGTCAATGTTGTTTTTGACTGTAGGGTTTCTTAAACTGGACCAATATTATTCTCGGTTTAAAATGTTTGTTTGGGGGATGATTACGTTTTAGATCTTGTATTTATTCACACAACGGTTCTTTCTGGTCCTTGAATATGATTGATATGACATTCAAGTGATATCTTAACTCAGATTGTTTGAACATTTGTAACTGCATTGCTTCGCTTGCTGCATTTCTCACAGTGAGTGTCATGGCAGATGTTCAAACACACTACAATTTAAAAAATAAAGTTTTGGGTCATGAAATGAAATGTGAGCTCATTTTCAGAAATGTGAGCTCCAGAGTGTTAGCAGCCATTTAGTGCTCATAAACCCGCAGAGAGAGCGCCTCACCTCGGCCAGATCTACTGGAATTTACTGCAGGCTCTGATGTCTCTACAGAGGTTAAATTTGAGATATAACATATTTTGAGTAAATCTAACAGGCAGTCTTTGGTCTAATTAACCTATTATTTGTTCCAGGGCAAAATCTTATATTATATGCAACTCCACTGCTGTATAACACTACCTTTGTAATTTTGAATGGAATTATTAGCAAACATTAGAATTAGACGCTTTGACAATATGCTAATGATAACAGTAGGGGTGGGCGATATAACCAAAATCTTCTATCACGGTATAAGCAATTTTCTACCTCGATAACGATATATCTCACGATATAGCAATTTATATCTGAAAATGCATAAATAAAAATTCTAATACAAAGAAACTATTTCATATAATGTAATTTTATTTAAATTGAATTGCAGCAACACTTAGTAAAAAAAAAAAAAAAAAAAACCAACCATACTGTTTACTGTAAGTTTAATGTTTTTCTCAGAACAGCAGTTACTAACATAGTGCCTGACAGTATACCAGTCTCTAAAACGCTTCCTGTAATAATCACGAACTACTGTCAAAACACTGCGAGCTCATGTTCAACAGATAAAGTGAATAATATCACGTTCAGCTGTTTTCTTATAATGGAGTTCTATGGGGGAGAAAACGTGATATTATTCACTTTATCTGTCGAATATGGGCTCGTTCTTTTGTCAGTAGTTAGTGA
>JAUCMS010000145.1:18748429-18758444 GCA_032357445.1 Enteromius radiatus | reverse complement strand
ACAGACGATGCACCTTTTTTCTGTACAATCTCCTCGATGTTGGTTTGGTCACATGTAAGCGAACTCACCGCTGCTGCACCGAGGTGTGCGCGATGGGAAAACAAGAGACAGACACTCGCTGAGGTTTGTCCAAGAAGTCACTAGATTTGTCGCTAGTCCCTTTTTTGGAAAAAATATCACAAAGGGGGTCTAAAAAGTCGCAACAAAGTCGATAAGTTGGCAGCACTGCTACTTCGATTGTCGAAGATAATGTGTATTGCGTGGTTACGTAACCGCGATAAAGACGATAAACCAAAATCTCTATCGGTTGACAAATTTCTACCGGTTAATCCTGTCTGCCGGTATATCGCCCACCCCAGATAACAGTAAACGGAACAAAACGTTTAAACTAGTTGTCGACCGATATATGACCAAGGCTGATATATCAGTCGATATTTGGCATTTTTAAAATATTTTCACCAGCCGATAAATGTTTAGGTTTGGCCGATATGTTGGAGACTTTTATTTTGACGTGTGGTGTTGTGTGGTGCATTTGGAATATAAATTTCTTTAGCCAGAGGGTTAATAAAGAACAAGTTACTTGAATCATGTTGCATTTACATTTTCAAGTACAATATTTAAAATAGTTTTTTTTTTAATGGCCATATCGCCCAGCCCTAACTTATGCTGATTTAAATATAAATTCTGTGTCACTGTGATAGTCTCAGCAGGTTTGGATGCATCATACCTGATGTTTCGGTTGCTCTGACTGTAAGCCCTTCACTTTTGACCTCTCTTGCTCCAGAGCTGTGTGTAATTGTGTCACCTGGAAAGGGGAGACACATTTTGGTACGCACACGCAACACTACGATTAAAGGCCAAAGCTACTGTATTCAGTGAACGAGTGCAGACACACACCTGTGAGGACAGCTCTTCTTTAATGTTCTGGAGCTCCTCCACCTGCAGCAGAATTTCAGCTTTGTCCTTCACTGAAAGTTGAATAAATAACAAGAATGAATGCTAGTCTGCAGTATGTCAAGAGTCTATGATATTCTGCACTTACTCTCTCCCTGCTGAAGCATTTTAAGCAGCTGAGCATTTCTGGCCTTCACTTCCTTATATCTTTCCTGAAATAAAAGTAAACGCAAATATGCTTTTCATCACAGTTATTCAAAAACACATTCCAGGAGAACACAAAAACCATCACAACAATTATTTATCAACTTAATAAAAAAAAAAATAGCCAAAATGTATTTCCATATGACAAGCATTCTGACAAAATCAAAATAAGTAAGGGATAATGTACAGGCAGCCGGTAGTTATCGCAGAAATAAGCCCCGACAGTGTGATCAGGACTGGACGCGAAGCAGATAGCCGCTTATTACACGGCTATTTGCCACATAAGAAAAAAAAACTGGACATGAATATGAATTTGAAACATTTTATTGGCATATTTGTTTTAAATTAACATTTTCATCCTTCCACGAAACGATATAGTACCACGTGATGAACATTCAAACGTTAGTAAGATTTATAACATCTACATGTGAATATATAATAACGGATGTATTTTACTTATTTAAAAGTATTAAATTGCACCTTATGTTGTCCAGTGTTTGTCACAAGATGGCACCAAACGGTAATCTTTGTTGGCGCGGAGGGATTTTAAACACACAAGTAGTACCGGCTATGCGTTATTAGTTTGGAGCGGTTATTATTGGAAAAGAACGAACCTGCAAATGTCTAAACCGACCAATCAGAATCAAGCATTCCAGAGAGCCGTGTAATAAGCCTTAATATTACAATTTCCATGTATAGTTCATCACTAAAGTCGTAATATGTAAATACAGTATTTTTCAGTTAATTATGCAGTCCTGTGACAGTTAAATAAAAAATATGCATTCATAAAATTAAAAAAAAAAAAATGACCTGATTTCTATCACATATGCACATGATCTTTAAAAATGATCACTCCACATCACATCATCTTACCTCCCATTGTAAAATGGTCTTTTTCAACTTTACAATTTCCTGATCTTTCTTTTCCACTTCATATTTTAACTGCTCGGTTCTCACATCCTGTGAGTTTTAAGAAAGAAAATAAACATAACAGTTGTGATTTTACTACACACTATAAATTCTTGCACCTTTTGTTTTGTCTTGTGTCTGGCTCAAGAAGAGTGAGCGAGTGAGTTTTCTGACCTGCTCCTGCTCTGAGGAGGTGTTGACCTCGTGCCCGGCGCTGTTGCTGTACTGCTCTCTGCGTTTGTCCCGCTGGACGATCCGGCTCACATCGTCCTCCAGCTGATTGAAAAACTTGTCGTCACGCAACGCTGGATTCACAGGCTTCAAAAAGAAAAGAAAAAAACAACAACAACAGGAAAATGAAGCTGCAAATAGAACGGTTCGCTGCACACTTTATAAATTGCAGCAAAAGCACAAATAAAGACGTTTTATATTTTTTTAAATGAAGTTTTAAGCTCGCTCATGGAAGATTCAAAATTCTAATTCACATTTGTTCATTCTGTTAATGCATCATCGAACACTAAAAATTCATGTTACAAAACTTTCTTTTTTGTTTTTCTGAGGTACGCCCTTGCGGCCCTCGGGGTGTCTGAGATCCTCACCTCTCTGTCAGGCTTTTTGTTGAGCTGATCTGTAACAGAGATGGTCAGTTAGAGAGGTAATACAGAAAAAGCCCTGTGTCTCTCTCATGATAAGAAAGCAGCATTCTCACCCACGCCACCCTCCTGCTGGAAGTCTTTAAGAGACACCGTCACTCGTTTGTCCTTCCCCTGCTGATTCTTCTTCCTGTCCTTCTTTCCTCCTGCTTTTGTTTTTGGGGATGCTGTCTCAGTTCTTTCAGCATCCTTGAGAGATTGCAAGATTACACAATAAAAAGCATGTACTGCATAGTTGAAAGAGACACAAAAAAAACATTAAAAATAGTAGTTACACAACCAATTGCAATCATTGATTTACAATATATATTACATACAGACCTATTGAATTCTAACATCTCACTGTAACCACAAGAGGGAGTAGTTACATTTGTCACTACATTTTAAAGAGCTATGAGCATGAGACACATTCATGTTTTGACTGTAGAGATATGAACAGCAGGCAGATTTAAATGTTCTGCTCAAACTATTAAGAATATAGATATAATTGTCTTTTTATGTATGGAATATTTGGGTTGTTACCGACATCTGTTGAAAAACAGCACAGTTAGAAATATACTTACTGAGAAAAATGGTGATGTGTTCAATACTTATTTTACCAACAGTATAATCATGTGGTAGATGCTAAACAAATCATTAGATCATGAAAATTAGGATATTTCAGAATGAGGTAAGTAGAAAGCTCTTAACAGCAACCTGTGTGTGTGCAGCATAAAGAAAGCATATATACTAGATGCACTTCATGTTATTTCTATATCTCTTCAACTTTGTAGCTCTTCCTCTGTCTGCCTCTTCATCAGAGGCTGCGTTTACACTTGGGTTTAACATGCGATCGTGATCAGATCACGCAGATCAGGTCATGGCGTGTTTACACTTGTCAACATCCAGGTGGCTAGTGGCTACTGTATGTGGATGTGTGATCGGACTCCACGCTGCACTGGATGAGCTGCTGTCAATCATTCATTCAAATGGCTACAGTGTTTTTAGCCACATTTTATGTCACTAACACACAAAGCTTATAAACTCGAGTAATGTCAACAACATATCAAGAATGCGCAAGCTTCCGATGCACAGTAGGCTACCATCCAAATCCATGGTAAAACCAGTAAAACCTTTCAAAGCAACTGAGCAAAAAATAACTACCGTTTAAAAATGAAAACTAAACTTCAGGGGCCGGTTTCCCGGATAGGAATTAGATTAAGCCAGGACTAGACCTTTGCTAATTTAGGACATTTAAGGACATTTTTAGAAACATGTCTTACAAAAATGCATTATCTGTGAGCATTTTAAGATCAAACAATGGCAACGATTTATTTTAAGATCTCTCAGTGCAAGCCTTTTCCAGTTTAGACAGCTCTTAACATTTATTTTAATCTAGGACTAGTCTTATACCCTGTTCGGGAAACCGGCCCCAGAAGTTGTAGTATTCAGGTGTATCTGGTTTATTTGTATGTATCATAATATATGAATACAAAAACCAGCTACTAACACAAAAATGCTTTACAAAGTTACTGTACATGCATATATATATATATATATATATATATATATATATATATATCTGTAAAATTGCCCTGGTGCAAATTTGACCTTACTGTTTTTTTCTTTTAAAAAATTTTTTTAGACACTATTATATTACATATCTCATAAAAGGAGCACGAGGAACATACAAACACTGCTACAATGTATAAACGCATCAATCAAAACAGTGGAAAGTGTAAGCACAGTCAGAGAGTTACATGACAAGGTATTGCCTGCTTTGAATATCACATCAATATTTGTATAATTTTTTACTAGTGGGTTCAGGACACTACATTTATTTATGTAAGTGAAGAAAGCAAAATAAAATAAACTGGTGACATTACACCCAAAAATGTCTTCATATATTCTTCAAACTATGAGTAAAATCAACAAAAACAACCTTGGGACCAAAATTATTCAGACACTTTGACTTGAACATGTTTTTCTTTAATTGCTAATGCGAACTTTAACACCACAGAATGGACGAAATTAAGCATTGCTTAGTAATTATTGGTATTATTTAATTGTGTACTTAAATTTAACAACTGAATTCATTACAAAGCTTTCTATCAAAGTTATTTCAAACTATCAAGATTAATTTGAGAGTTCTTGTCATGTTTTATTATAACTTTAGTGAATAAACTGTGATAATACGAGAAATGTTGATGCTGTCTGAATAAAGTTTGGTTTGACTGTATATAGGCTCCTTGACTGGAGATTGAGTGCAAAGGATCTTAAAATATTACATAATGTTACCTTTTTTATGAGAAGGATATAAAGTTCAGAAATAATAACAAACCTGGACGTAATAAATAATTTAAAAATTAATAGTTTTTTTCTTTAGTGAAGACCTACATTAAAAATATTCATTTGAAAATGTGATTAAGATGTGTCATTACTGTTAACTTAAAGGTTACATCTTGATGGTACCTTCTTCTGTTCCTCAAACTCCAGTTTACTGAGCATCAAGGCCTTCTCCAGATCTGCCTCATACATGTCACTGGTCAGCTGGGACAAACACAAGCATGAAGATGTTTGCATAAAGCCAGAGAGAAATGGGCCATGTGAAAGTCAAATACTGAGGTGTAGCGAGCAGGTTTACCTGTTCATCTCTCTGTTTCCACTCCTGCCAGCTCTCCTGGGGCTTGGAGCCGTGCTGGACCGCTGCCGGGTTGATCAGATCATTGGCTAAATCCTGCAGCCTGAGGGTGGAGGGAGGTGCTGTTGACCTCTGAGGGATCTTCTTAAAAGCAAGACTTCTGAGCTGCAGTGTGTAACGACACTCTTTGTTAGTCTAGCTGACACTCAAAACAGAGCTACTACAACACAACACCCTCTGTGCCTGTAAGGATGTTAAAACATCAACTCTGATTCATCATTATGGCTAGTTCCATGAACAAACATGGGGTCCAACTGCATAGAAAGACATCTCTAGAGTGAACAACAAACAAATATATAGATGACGGAATAAACAACTGAACAAATGATATACAGAACCAACAGGAAGTACATTATAGACAGAATAATGACAACAAAAAGCAGAAGGACATACAGAAACAATGCACAATAAAAGACAAATTAACAGAGTCCACTGTGCTTACGTTGAGGATTCGGTTCAAAACTACAAACATGGCAGAAATGCACAAATTACATTTAATAATTGCAGGTTTGTGTCATATTCTGATGAAGACTGAATCTGTTTTTGTGTAAGTGAGATGAGTCAATGCAAAAACTACAATAACCACTACTGTTTACACAGCGCCTCTGCACTTACTCTTGATTTCTCTCAACATGGAGACCGGTGTATGGAAGCCCATTTACTAAAAAAATTTTACTTTTTTAACGCACAATTCTGAATTTCTTCTCAGATTTGTAATTTAAACTTGCAACTGTGGGAAATTAGGAGAGAATTGCGAGATATAAAATAGCAATTCTGAGCCTTTTTCCATCTTTAGAGCTGGACTTTTTAACTCGCAATTGAGTTTCTCTCTCAAAATTCAGAGAAAAATTTCTTTTTAAAAGTAAATGTGAGTCTATATCTCCCAATTCTGACCTTATAACTCACAATTCTGGGAAAAACAAAAGTCAGAATTGCGAAGTGAAAGTTTTGCGAATAACTTAGTTTCGAGAGGATCGCTGGACAAACTAATCTCTCACAGCTGGAAGCCGATCATCTAATCATTCCTTGTTAACTCGCGTCCAATCAAACCGTTCCCCTTCCGCATAAAAACCCAGCTCTTCCTTTCACTAACATCTCGTTTTCTGCATCCCTCCGCCACCTTCTTCCGAGTCACGCTCCTTATAGGGGGGGGCAAGGGTGATCGAGCCGAGCTCTAACTTTTAGGGTTCGGAGTTCGCCGTTCTCCCGGCTCGCTCCCCGGACAGCACGCCAAATTTGCTTTAAGATTAAGAGAGGAAAGCGTGAACTCTTGAAATGCAAACTTGCAATTGCAAGAAAAGTTATCATGAGAAAATTATGAGAAAAAAAGGCACTTTTCTTCCTTCAGTGGATTAAACAGGCTTCTATACAGGAGAACTGTCAGTCGGTAAATCTTATTTTAGGAACGTTATTGAAATCTTGTTTTTTTAATTAAAAGGTAATGTGTTACTAGTTTCTTGAAAAAAGTACTGGTTAGGATACAGCTGAAGTGATAGTGTCGGCACACACACACACACACATCAGTTCCAGCATTGACAACTTGACAGCGTAGTTGGTACTTTATTAAAATAAAATACAAAGCCTTTGCTTTACATAATGAATAATAGTTTAGCATTCTGATGTGTTACATCGAAAATATTATGGAATATTTAGATTTGTGTCGAACGAGAGAGAAAGGATACACGAGCACAAAGCTTAATTTCACAAACAGTTGAGTGCACAAGTCTTTAAAGTATACTCCTTTGTCAGAGCATTCAGATCAGCGCATGGTCACTGTCTAGGGCAGAGGTCTCCAACCCTGCTCCTGGAGAGCTACCGTCCTGCAGATCTTAGCTCCAACCGTGCTCCAACACACCTGTCTGTAATTATTAAGTAACCCAGAACACCTTGATTAGCTGCTTCAGGAGTGTTTGATTGGGGTTGGAGCTGAAATCTGCAGGACGTTAGCGCTCCAGGAGCAGGGTTGGAGACCCCTGGTCTAGGGGACTTTGTTTTCAAGCACGCAATTCACTGTTCTTCTGTTGGCGGTTATCAAACAGCATTGCATTATTTATTCATCATATGGTTGCATGCACTGAACTGAGACGTCCGTACTTTGACGGTTCAGTACGAATGCATGTATCGTGCCAACCCCTAATAGACACATATATTTACCTCATTGGCTTCACTTTGCTGCTGTTCCTTCTTTCTTCTTCTCTTCTCTTTCTTTTTGTCATTATTTTGGTTGGTCTTCCCGCTAGGAGATTTCCCCGAGTGAGGCTTTCCTGCTCCACGACCTGCCTTTGGTTTCCCTGCATCCGAATCGGACTCTGAATCCGAGTCGACCTGCAGCAGAGCGAAGCGGGACGCAGTGGTGGGTACTGAGATCACTGCTGATGCCATCTTGAGCCTGCCAACCACACAAACAATAAACACACATCATCACACATAGCACAAGTGCATCTGCAAGACATCTGTAAAAGATGACTTGATCTGGAAAGCATCTGCAGTGTACAAACATCAGACAGACCTCTTTAAAATGTCTGTTTTACAAGCAAACATCGTAAATACATCTAATAAACAACTATTTGACGTGATAGGAAACGTCCTCACTTTTTGCAGATGAGCAAACACTAAAGAATACGTCTCGCTGATGTAAACGCAGACGCAATGCACGTGCGCTATCAGGGTTAGTGCTGGTGTTAACACTGATTTACACTGATTCAATAAAAAAGCAGTGCTATAAAAACAGAACAGACATATCTGTTCGTATAACGAACTGACAAACAAATAAACCCAGCTGAACAAAAAACAAAACAAATCTGTTTGCTGTAGAGTTATAAGCACAAAATAAAAAGGTGTAGTAAATAACCGATTGTTGCTGTATTGGTGGACGTATATATTCGTTATATATTCGTGTGTCGTTATATATTTCAGGCTTTAAAAAAAAACACAAACTACCTAGACATACTGCGGTCTCAATTATCGCAATATTTGATACCCAAAATGTCGCTAGCTTAGACTTTTTTTAGCTCGGCAGTGCTGAACACAAGTAACCAACGCGTGCTATCGCTACACATTTTCCTGAACGTGTTTTACACATCTCAGGTAAATTTCGAGCAAAGCTGCCTTTAAAACGAGCTGAACAAACTTTCACCTGTTTAGGACTGTCGGTATCCTCGTCTTCGTGCAAGTACAAACTGCAAACAGAGACGAGAGTATGGCGGCCTGAACGGACACAAAAGCTTCGAAGTGTTATTGAGGGAAATGTTGTCTGTTACTGGTGTTCACTCCAGGTGGCGCTCTGAGCCTCAGAAAGCTTGTATCATATGAGAAAAGCACCAGGTGATACCACGTGACAACATCAACGTATAATTCACCAGGTCTGCGAAATTATTTACGCCTGAATAATTGCAATTAGAAATATGATTATGAATTCAAATTAAAAGTCAAAAATAAATAAATAACATTAATTTAAATAATAAAATCAGCCGAAGACAAATTCAACTTACCAGTCAGAAACGTTGTTTAAGACCAAGCCCCGCCCACTCACGTGAAGTCCATGCCTAGCCTAGCGTTGTTCACAGTGTAAATTGTCAAAAGCGTTTCAAAAAGATGTACGAGGTCTGTTGTCTCATCAGTATATTGGACAGTATTCATAATACTCTTGATGTTCACAATTTTCAGTCACCTTAGTTTTAAAATATATTAAAACCCGAGCTCACAGTTTAAACCCTCAGCAATTTTATGCAGTCTTTGTTCTTCTGTGAAGTATGGATGTTATCAGTCTTTTTGTGTCATTCTAGACTAGAGTTTTGCACACTATAGTTTTCTTCCAGGATGAAAACACTTTGTTCTAGCCATCTTTTCTCTATGGGCATATTTTTTTTCTTTAGAAATCGGGCATCAGTCAGTCCACATAAATCAGTCAGACCTACTTCTTGCCATCAGAGAAAAACAAGTGATGGCTGTCGTTTTTTGGATAACCTATCCCATTTAGAGAGGTTTTTAAACTGTCAGATTCTTATTGATAGGTGAGGTAGTAGAAGACACAATGGGAGAGTGTTGTAAGACCTTCACTGAAGTGGTTCTAGTGGAATTTCTTACCATTTATGAGTGAATAAATGTGCAAATGATACTTTCAGAAACAGCACAAATATTTTTGTGATGTAAGCGTGTCTGTCACCCTCATGTGGTTGTGAGAGGAAACACACTCACCGGAATCCTCTGGTCAATGTAAATATATATATATATATATATATATATATATATTAAAAAACATCTAATAGCTACTTCACTGGAATAAATAAATAAAGATAAAACATTTTATTGAGAAAGAAGAGAAACAGAGAATAAGGAATAGAAAAAGATAGATTTTAAAGTATTTTGGACAAACACTGGTAGCTATACACTTCAATTCAGCAGGTTTTTATAGCCTTTTACAGATCAAATCAACCATGAGCTCATCTAGGTGTTCTGGTCTCCAGTGAAGATCATCTCTTTGTGCTGATACACCATCTGATCTGGATACGGACTGAGAAACAGAATAAAAGAGAGACAGACTAATATTAGCGTAGAAGTCATTCTTTGTACGATGTAACGAGTACATTGTGTGTTAAGGGAGTGTTCCCGGTTCCGGCTGATCTAATTAATGCAGCCTAACAATCCTTTAACGGATTTGATTAATAAATGTGTA
>JAUCMS010000145.1:18730383-18741844 GCA_032357445.1 Enteromius radiatus | reverse complement strand
ACTTTTTCAAACTTCTATCTCCGGCTTTTTCAAGCCAACTTAAAGTTTGTCTACGAACTTTACTATCTAGTTAACATTGCTCCTATATCTACTAGCAATAGAGTGCTAGCAGAGTATTAGTAGACTGGTAGGGTTAGGCTTAGAATAGGTTATGTACTTGCAAAGTTACTTATAGTCAGTAGAGCGTCTTTTGGGAGACCATCACAACAAAGAGTTAGCAGATATTAATTACTAATATTCTAATGAGAGTTAGTTGACATGTAGGTGCAAAGCTACTTATTCTCAACAGACTGTTCACAAGGGACCATCAAAATAAAGTGTTACCCAAATATCTTGCAAAATCGTAATAAAATAACATACTCTAAAAGGTGTAAAAAAAAATTAACGTTAAAACATGATTTTCATTACAGGTTGTCAAACTATTTTACAACAATAATGTATGTGCATGCTATACTGAAAACTGTGTCAAACAATATCTGAAATTTATCATAAACAAGGTGTGAAGCCATAAAGATTTCTGTCGGCCAAAGTGCAAAAATGTCTGTGGCAACAGTTAAACTTTTCACATTTTGCATTGCATAAATGTTCATAAAGTAGAAGCAGCACAGGACAACATTGACTGCAGTAGGTCCAAGTGCTCAACAGCTGCAACGCTTAACCCCCTTCTAATTATTTTACTATACTTATTATAATACAACATACAATGCCATTCTACAGCATTAGAATGAATTACTCAAAAGTGAAACAGATCATGTAATCAAAATTAGTACATTATGTTTTACAAACAGAAAATTAAGCCTATTTTTTAGGGACATAGACTCTGGTTACATTATTTTTTATTACAATAAGTAAATATGTCCCACCAAAGCAAGTAATTCAGTGAACTGCAAAAAGTCTAATTTAGACTAAATGCACAAAACCATCATAGTTAAATACATTAGTGAAGTAGGCCTATAGCTTTTTAATTTTTAATTAATTTGTCCAGTCATGATGATTTTTATTATACAGTACTGACACAATGTAAAAATCATACCACACTGGAAAAATGGCAATTTCTTTATTATTTCAGACAAATGACAAACTCTACAAATGTGCCTGGCTGGAGAACTTCAGAGACAATTTAAGTAAAAAAATAAAGATAAGAAAAATAAAACAAAGAATAGGAGCGTGAAAATTAC
Organism: Enteromius radiatus; assembly: GCA_032357445.1. Taxonomy (NCBI): domain Eukaryota; kingdom Metazoa; phylum Chordata; class Actinopteri; order Cypriniformes; family Cyprinidae; genus Enteromius; species Enteromius radiatus. Next base: position 18,740,666 of record JAUCMS010000145.1, on the reverse strand, counting down.
TGTCCTGCTCTGACACAAATATAGTCTAAAATGTCAAATCCACTTTTTTCCTTTTCTTCTTTAAAAAAAAACAACAACAAAAAAAAACACATACGATACTTCTTTTAGGATGGCAGACCTACAAAAAATTCCAGAGGTAGAGCAAATTTATTTTTAAACACTAGATTTTTAAAAACCCAGCATCAGACAGGAGAAAATACATACAAAAAAGTACTGCAAGCCTTCAGTACCTGGTGAAAATATTATCTGTATTTCAGAGGATAAAACATTTCACGCATGGAACAGAGAGAGTAAAGGATATATTCATATGTCCATAGTAATCGTTTCCATTGGATATTTACATTTTATTCTCTATCTAATGCCATTTTAGAACGCTCAGAAAAACAATAGGTGTACAAAAAAACCCATGATAATTGCTGTGACTGTGTACATTCTGGATCAAGAGTTTGGAATAGTGGAAAAGTACTCACAAAACATTCACTCCAACAGGGAAAACAACAACAAAGTCCTGTTGAGCAGAAGTTACCTGTTTATCCAAGATTTCTGTGAAGTGAGAGTTGGCCCATATAAAATTAATATTTAGAAAAACAAAGCAAAAAAAAAAAAAAAATCCCACTAAATCCACAATCAAGGACAACCAGAGGGCTCGAGCTCGTACGATTTTATGATTGATTCCTATGAAGTTAACAGACAGGGACGCGTCAAGTGTGGTGACAGGACTTGAGCTGCAGCTGGATGGAGGTCCTGAGAAAGGTGGGCTGCTTAGTTCTGACGCCCCAAGAGGTGCAGAGCACTGGAGAACAAAACACGTGAGAGAAACCATCAGTCAACAACTATCAACTACCAACATTACAGGAGGGGCTCTCATTAATTCTGAGCTGTGAACTGTTGAATGTGTCGCACACCTGTTCTGTAACAGGTACTGAGCATTCTGGATCTGGTCCTGGGTTCCTGTGATGGTGATGATGCGGTCCTCAGAACCCTGCAGGGGCTCGTCGATTTTGATTGACGCTCCGGACTCGTGACGAATCTGCTTGATCCTCTGACCGCCTTTACCAATGATGGACCCTGCCAGCTGAGAATCACAGCAGAGTGAAGGTAAACACACGTGTCTCATGTCTAAAGAGCATTACATTACGAGTGATTTACTCACGTCTTTAGGAATCGTCACTTGTGTGGTGATCACAGGACCTTCACTGTAACTACTCCTTCCACCTGAGCATAAAGACAGAGGGAAATCAACATAATGGGAGATTTATACATTACAGTCATGTACAATTACTGGAGAATTAAAAAATGAATAAATAAAAGTCAGCTTTGCTTCTTTATAATAGGATGCAGTTCTTACCAGACTGATAGGAGGAATCCCAAGATGAATTGTTGTCTGATTTGAGGAAAAACAAAGAAATGGTAAATCTTTTTTTAAAGATGAAGACGACTTGAATAAACGGGGCCACTCTTTTGATAGTCTTTTCAAAGTCAAAAAGAGTCTCAATTTAGTTGAATTAAATCAGACAATATTTAAATCTTTTAAATAAAAATGTAAAGACATCTGCAAAATACTTATTTTTGGATAAACAAATTCTTCATCGTTATTTTTTTTTTTTTCAGATTAAATTGCCCTGAAACAGCATGTAAAAGAAAAAACAATCAATTTAACAATCTTCCTGTCTAAGTGTGCAGTGCTCAGTCAGAGAAAGTGTGTCTGTAGCTGATAAAAGGTCTTCAAAGGCCCTGAGGAGGTTAAACATGACTCAAAAGCTGAAAAAGCCTGAGGCAGATATCATTTATTTATTTAGAATGTATTTAAAGACTAACTTACCATATCCATCATTCTGGAAAACAGAGAGAACAGAAATGTGAGAATCAAAACGCAAATGTTTACACATTATTAAATCACTGTTTACTTTTGTGATTGCTTCATGTGACAAAATATATCAGTGCTTTTGAATAAATATTACAAGTTTTTTTTTTTTTCTTTTTCTTCAAGATGTGCACATAAATCATTTATAATAAACGTACGCATCATTAACAGATCTAGCTTTGAGACAATAAAATTACAAAAACACTGACCATGCTGCCTCCATAACGATCATTGCGTCCTCGTCTTTCCCCACTGGAGAGAAAAAAAAATATCACATCCTACTGTAACAAATACAGTTCCACAACACAAAGCCAACATGACTGATAACAAGAGAAGAACTTCAGATCCAGATAAAGAACTCACTGCCGCCGTTCATCCATGTGGCCACGCTGAGAGCTGTAGGAGTACTGATCATCACTGTCAAAAACACAAATCAATACTTAATGATAAAACAGAATTTAAATTCTCAGTCAAAACCAAAAATAGATGACATAAGTATATATATATAAATAATTCTAATGTAATTTTACATATACACATGTCTCACCCTCTCCTGTGGTGTGGGGGTCCCATGGGCATGTTTCGTGGAGGACGACTCCCTCCTCTTCCTCCTCTCTGGGAAGGAGGGGGGCCCCTGCGAGGGCTCATGTCATCATAGTCTCGCCTGTTTTGCATGTGGTGTCCGCCTCGGCCACCGCTGGGGGGCATTCGATCAAAGCCACCGCCACCGCCACCACTACCACGCCCCCTCGAGGAGAAGCCACCCATAGGCCGACGGCCCCGCTCTTCATACATCATACTGAAGCCACCGTAGTCATACGTCTCATCGTAAAAGTTAGGGTCGTACTGCTGAGCTCGACCTTTAATGGGAGCCTGGAGAAATAAAGATAGTTTGTGAAGAGTTTGTCTCATGACACCTGGACTATCAGAGCTGTCTAATTTTCTGAATCTGACCTCCACGATGAGCTCCAGCATGGTCTTAATGCACTCCACCACCCGCTCTGCTTTGCCCCCGATGAGCACCACGCGGTCGGTGGACTGAGGACAACACTCCTGAAAGAGCTTGATGGTGGTCTGGGTGCTCTTGAGGAAGCGAGAAAAAATAAAATCAAATTTAATCTGCACAGGAAATGTATCATTTCAAGTTCACATGCTCTTCTCGATGTCTTACTTCACGAAGTTCCTTGATCTTGGCGCCCTTCACTCCGATGATGCTCCCAGCTAGACTCTGATGGATGAGCAGCCTCAGTTCACAGTCAAAGTCCACACCATTATGATGTTGATACTGTCCAACCAATCAGAGAGGAGAATCAAATAAGTCATTCAAATATCATGTAGCATACGCACATACAGTATATCTTTTTTATTGTGTGTGTCTGTATAATATAAATATATTATAGATAAATAAATATATATTTTGCCCGACACGATAACCGATAATACTTTATATTAAAAAGCTGATAACCAATATGTTGGCCATAAAATTTATATCCAAATTTTTATATAATTATTCAGAGCCTGATTGCAAATAAACACTAGTTTGAACAGTGTAAATTTTTAAAAAATAATTTTACTCTCCCATTAGCAAATGTTATCATTAAAAAAAATGAATAAATAATGCATAAATAATACAAACAAGTCACTGGACATCATTAAACATGTAAAGAATTAATATGCATGCACTGAGGATCAAATAGACTGAATATCCAGTTTTTTTTTATAATAATAAAAAAAAAATAATAATAATAATCAAATTTGTTGACATATTTGAATTGTGGGAAAAAAGTAACGTAACTCACCTCTTCCAGAGTAGGTATGACCTTCAGTAATATTTCAGCTACCGTAGGAATTTCGGCACTGATGCTTAGGATTCTGTCAAAGTAATAAATTGCAATCCACGAGAAGAGAGAAGAGAACCGATATTAGCAATACAGACAGTCCGAAGAGTATCATCAGTGCTTTTGTTAGTGCATTTAACAGTGAGGAGAGGAGACAGACCCCAAAGAGTCATGGAGTCATGCACTCCTTTGTCAAAGGGCAGTGGAGAACACAGGAAAACAAAGAAAAACAAACTGAAGCTCCTTCCCGTTGCTGAAATGTCAAGATACTGGGAAGGTCAGATATGCAGTGTGACAGAGAGGAGATTAAAACTGATAGAGGGCTGACAAAGTGCAGAGAGAGAGAGAGACAGAGACAATGGCAGAGATGGACATGAATGAAGCAGGAGCTCCAGGAGATCCAGCAGAAAGAGCAGAGACAGATGAACAGACATGTCACATGGAGTAAAGTTCAAAAGTCAAACACAACAGAGAATCAATACAACAGGCAGAAGGGGGAAATCTAATTTACACTGCCCCATCACCCTCAATAAATTCAGCCTTGTATTAGCAAGAAACCTTTCAAATGAAAACTGTGGAGAAAGTACATTTCCCAAAGGTACAAAAAAAAGCTACTTCAGAGAATTTTTCTGTCGTTGGAAAAAGAAACAGGGTGGAAAAAGGACTTCTTTACATGACAGAGAAGGCATTTGAACATAGCAAAACAGTTAATATTGATAGTCATGGCAGCATCATACTCATGTTTCATGGCAGTAAGGGAGTAGTTTGTACATTAAGGATGTTAAAACAGTTCTGATATTGGCAGTAACAGAGCTGATATGACTTGGAGGTTGGAGTATCTGAGTGGCACGTACCGCTCGGGCCCACTGCTGTCTGGGACTGACACAGTGGCATTGTACTGCAGGGGGCGGGGCCAAGCACCCAGAGCAATCAAGCACACGGATGTCAATCAAGTAAGCCGCCCAATAGGAAGGGCGCGATTATGGGTGTGGCCAACCAGGGAGTCAGGAGGTCAGGCGGCAACGCAGGTGGGCGGTACAAGTCGATCCGGAATATGGGAATTGGCCAAAAATGAACAGAAAAATAAAAACAAAAAAAACAAGGAAAAGGGGAGAGGGAGTGGAAAAGGAATACATTTTATAATTGGAAACACTTTCAGTGTGACTTTCAATTCTCATAATGTTGGAGGAGAATGGAGAACAGGAGAGGAACAGAGATTATGAGAATATGTACTAGGCCAGTATCAAAGATTGATATACTCTTCAATTAACTAAAGAGTACAGTATGGGGTATTTATAATACAAATCACTGATTTTGTAACACAAACTGCCTTTGTTCCACACTTTTTTTTCTTGAACTGAGATGATTTTAAAGTGGCTTTAATACATGTACTAAAATATAACCCAGTTCTACAGACATGTGAGCTCCACCTACCATAGTCTATGTGCATGGAGAGAGTGAGAATGTGCAAACTACATGGAAGAGTACTCACATCTGTGCGCAGAGCTTTAATATTCTTCCCACCCTTTCCGATCACTGCTCCGGCATTCTGGTGAAAAGACTCCATCAGCACTGAGGGACAGCAAGAGAAACTAAACTCAAGAGTGATATAGGGAAGTCAGCCACTTACTTTGCTTTGTAGCAGAATTCGAAGCTCCACCATGTCGTCAGAATTTCGGGATCGCTTATGAGGCTTGTCCTCCTCCATATCGTCAGCGGAACGCTTACCTGAAACACATTTTACATGGAAAAGTTGCAATGAAACTGAAGCAGCGACAGATCTTTCTTTTGTAGTGCGTTATGACATTTTGATCAGAAATTACAAAATCTATGTGTATTTATAAAACAGGGAACACTTTCATTTCATGGTAGCTTCAACCCTATAAAAGCCTGCATATTTTGATATGCAAATTTCTATCAACACGATCAGAACTTGAAAAATCACCTTTCCAGAAGTAAAAGGTCTTATAATAATTTCAGGTGTGTTTTTCTATTCTATTTTGATTTTATTTCCCTTAAAAAAATCTTACCATTACTCTCTTTGTTGCTGAAAGTTTCCTCTTCCTGTGGGTCATTTTCTGGATCCATTATCTATCTACAAGCGGAGATGAACAGCCCTCTGTCCAAATGGATGCCTAGGGGAAAATCCACATTGTGTATGAATGAAAATATTATATGACCTGATAAGATGCTTGTGTGTATAATCATTTTAACGATCATATCAGAATGAACAGTGCTCTTTGTCTGCTGAGCAGGATTGGGGCAAAACACATGATGAGGAAGAATTAAAAACAACTATATAATGAGTTATACAAAAGCAGAACTAAAACTAAATGCACTGATAGCTGTTCTTCGCCAGTGTACTGCAATGCAACTACAATTAATATTCTACTATGTACTGCCTGGTAAAGTATGGAAACAAATCTACACTTGGGTTGCGTCCCAAACCCTATTAGACCGCCTACCTAGACGGCACTGTGTGCACCACAAGGGCATGTGAATGATTAAACTCGCCTGTGATGCACAAACTATTCGCCATGATTTCTAACGATGATATTGTCTAGAAATGGAGCTTGATGTGTTTGATTACTGTAAAATTAATTTGTTAGTCGCCATCTTCCTGTATTGGATCAGCTGCTCGACTGGCTAATTAACAATAGAGTTACAGGAAGCTAACGAGCTAGCTAACTACCATAAAAGTGTCTTCCATAATCAAGAATACTCGTATTTATTACTAAAAATAAGTAAAATAAGTAAAAATAAATAAATAAGACGCACTTCTTACTGCAACTATGGGAATTAACGTTACAGTAACGTTAAACGATTACGGTTGCTAGTTTCCTTTAACGTTAGCTAACAGAAATGAAGCTAGCTTTGGCCAGAAAACATATTGCAAATTGCCGCGTGCACGAAAATTCACCGTAATATTTTAGGATTGTGAAACTGTTTGATACAAAAACGTAGTGATTACTCTCGTAAAAACAATGATAAAGCGATTTTGGTATCAGGAAATGTATCTACCGACCTGTTCCTGTCGTACTCCCCCTTCGCAATAACAATGACGCACAAAATCTTTCTAACGCCGCCGCAGCGCGGACCAATGAAAGCGCCTCCCTCCACAAAAGAACCTCGCTCTGATTGGTCCAAGCCACACCGTACCCGAAACTCCAGAACAGTCATTGGTCAAAAGAAACGTCAATCTTTAGAATGCTTTTTTATGATTAGCTAACACGACTGCTCGGTATGACCCCCAAAGGCAAAAGCTGATTAGTGAGTTACAAGAATGTGGTCTGAAAGAAGTCTCGATAAAAGATATTTTAGAAATAGGGTCTAGTGGGAGGGGAAGACATTACTTCTTCAAGTTTTTATCAGAGTGTGGACTGTATACAAGGATATAGTGGAGTAAGAATCTAGTCCAGTAGATGGCAGCAATGCAACTTGTTCTTTGGATGCCGGCTGCCGTAAAACTCCAAAAAGAAGAAGAAGAAGACTGCTCGGTATTTTGCAAAGCGCAGTCCTTTTTTTGATTTTTTTGTGATGGCTGTTGTTGTTATTCTATGAAGTATCAAAAAAGTGAATTAGCCACTGTTGTAGAGTCACAAGTAGACCTTTAGTGTAGGTTATGGCACCGATGCACTCACTAAAACGAAGGGGCATTCTCAAATCAGTCACCATGCAGCCTGCATGTGGTATGATTGTCAGGTAAGGTGTCTGCTTGATCTAATCATAAAACAGATGATTAAAATACAGTGTTGGGTGTAATGCATTACTAAGTAATTAATTACTAAAATGTAATTACGTTTTCCAATGGAAAAAGTAACGTTTGAGATTACTCTTAATTGAAATAGAATTACTTCTGATGTAATTGCATTACATATTGTATAGAACTTAGACCAATGGTGTATTTAACTTCACAATTTTAAATTTAATATGTAATGTATGTTTTTAATGTTTAAGTACTTTGATCATTTTCTTTACTAAATTGTTAAATAATTAACGCACATTTGCTTCTTTCTGTGTTTAACAGTTGAAGCTATAGTGCTCGGGAAAGCGAGAGGATGTCAGCGGGTGAAGTCCAGGTTACCCAGGCATGGCTGCGTTCTCAGTGGCACATCCAGGTCCCTCATGCCTGGCTAGACGCTTGCGTGAACTGGATAAAGGACGAAGCAGAAAGCGAAGCCGTGCCTCAGTCGCTGCTGAATCAGCGCGTCCTGGAGCAATGGCTGCTGACTGACCTGCGAGATCTGTCCCACCCGGTGCTTCCCGAAAGAATATCTGAGTCACAGAAAACAGAACTAAACAGCTGTTACTGTCTTCAGATGGACTCCCTGCTAGACGTCAGCCAGCCTGCCTACACTCAGCTGCAGCGTATTCGTGGCGCCGACTGCTCCAATGATCAAGTCTCTGCATTCACGCCAGAAACGCAGCGGCCGTGGGAGGCCAAGCCCACACGTATGTTGATGTTGCAGCTCACGGATGGAGTGCAGAGTCTGGAGGGTATGGAATACCGGCCCATCCCGGCTTTAAGCACCAACCTGGCACCCGGGACCAAGCTACAGCTAGTCGGTCCCATTGTTGTCCGTCTCGGGGTGCTGCTCTTGAAAGCAGAGAATGTGAAGGTGTTGGGTGGGGAGGTGGAACAGCTTTTGGAGGTTTACTCTCAGAGCAGAGTGCTTTGCGGGACACTCGGTTTGCCTGAGGAGAGACATCCACAAGCTGAGGAGCCGGATGACCAGGAGCTCCTGGCCAACGTAGAGGCTCCAGCCGAGCATCAGGTACCTGACAGCGGCTACGACAGCATGGCTTTAGAAACTTCCGTCAGACCAGCTCAGCCCCAGCCCCACCCTCAAGCGGCGCCCAATCCCAGAGAAGACGACTGGGATATGGATGAAATCCCAGATGACGACTTCAGAAGTATTCCAGACAATTTTGACGACGCTCCACAAAATGCGATGGACGATGCTCCTGAGGACTTCGATGACATCCCATTGGAAGAGCTGGAGAGCGTGATGAGCCCAATAGATTGCAAACCTAATGCAATCCAGCCCAGAATTGAAGAGCCAAGCCTTTTAAGTTTTCGCTCCAGGACTACTCTCAAAGTTGGAGATGCATCTGTTGCCAGTTCCTCTGCAAACGCAGTTGAGGAACCTCAAGCAAGCTCATCCAACCAACCCAAAACTGAAGAACCAAGAGAGACCTTTCGCTCCCAAACTCTGCTTGGCACCATCAACCAAAGCAGAATCATCAATGAAGTCCCTCATACATCTATGTCAAGTTCCTCTACAAACACAGCTGAATCTTCTGGTTGCCAACGAGAGGCACCAGCTCTACCATACCTCTGCATGCTACAGGTTAGCCACTGGCCGCCCGCCAGAGTTCAGGTTTTACAATTGCAAGCTTTCATTGTTACACTCAAAGGAAATCTGCGCAGTAGTAGTGGCGTGTGGAAACTCGAGGCCACCATATCAGACGGATCCGGCTACTTGGATGTGGATCTTTCGGACGCCATGCTCACTAAACTCATCGGCTACACGGCAGCAGAGACTCGAGTGCTGCGGAAAGACCCGGCGAGGCGCGGTGAGGTGGACCAAGGGATACTGCACTGTCAGAGAGAGCTGGTGGATATGTGCTGTATGATGAGCGTACAGGTGGATGAGACTGGCAGAGGAGTTGTGCTGTGTGTCAATCCGCTCTCTGACAAGGAATGCTCTGAGATACAGACTAGAGTGAAAAGGAGGAGGAACTAAGCCGTATTTACTCTCTGTTAGCATAATCTGACAGCGCTTGTGTTGATTCAGTCACGTTTGGTTCTCTCAGTCAGAAGAAAAGCTTATAATCCACATCACCGTTACATTTCAGCATCCACCGTGTTCTGTTTTTGTAAATAGCTTTGTTTTGTATGATTTTTGAGGTTTTTATATTTAAATGTCTTTGAATGTGATTTAATAAATTTAGAAAGATCATTTAAACATGATTTGATTTTTGTTTTGCCTTGGAACGATACACATTTTTACAGTTCCTGGTGAAAATGTGGGTGACTGCTGTGTGCTTTCTGTGTGTCTGGAGAACACACCGTATGATTTGTGGTAGTGCAAGTATAGTTGAGAAAACTTTACAACTTCTTGTGATCTCACTTAAATCAGAACAGGAATCATTACATCATTACAGAACAGGTAACAAGTAATGTACAACATCTTGTGTAATTGGACCTGTATTTTAAATTGAGATAAATATAATAAAATAATACTATGTGTATATATATATATATAAACAAACATTATAAATATAGACGCCACACAAATATATAAATAAATAACAAACACATGTGAATATAAATATATAAATGTAAATATTCTCTAAATATATAATTTATGTATTACATATGTACATAATAATTATGTACACACATGCAAACAAAAACTTTTTAATATAATATTAATCAGCACTAATGCATATACAGATATGTTCAAAATAATAGCAGTGTTTTTTAAAACGTGAGTAAATCTCAGAATTCTTATAATATTTTTATTTCCACTTATTGGGAACACTGCACATTATATTTTACTTCAAAACATGAAGAA
>JAUCMS010000145.1:18710995-18723409 GCA_032357445.1 Enteromius radiatus | reverse complement strand
AAAAAAAACAAAAAAGAGAAAAAAAAATTGCAACTTTTTATCTCTTTATCTTTTTTTCTCAGAATTATGAGATACAAACTTATATAGTCAGAATTGCAAGATATAAAGTTGCAATTATGTGAAAAAAATCAGAATGGCGAGATATAAACTCACAATTTCAAGTTATAAAGTAGTTATTAAAGAGTTTATATTGAATTTTTTAACTGTGAGTATATAATTCTGACTTTATAAATCGCAATTCTGACAATAAATAGCAATTGCGACATTATATCTTACAATTCTGACTTAATATCTTGCAAATTCTGATTTTAGAAATTGCAAGTGCGAGTTTATATCTCACATTTCCGAGAAAATTAGTCAGAATTGCGAGTCAGTATTGTGCAATTCTGAGAAAAAAAAGTCAGAGGTCAGAAGAGAAAAAGTTGCAATAATCTTTTTCAATTTTTCATTCAGAGATTAGAGTCATGCAAAGCAGGAGTTTTGAAAAATTAATCTTTAAACCAATCGTTTGGCAAAAATAAACGCATATAATAAGACAATTCATTTTTTTGACTTTACATGCATGTCAGCCTGTTGTTGGGGGCTATTAAAGGAATAGTTTAATAATTTTTAATAATTTAAATTCTATCATCATTTACTCACCCTCAAGTAGTTCCAAATCTGTATGAATTTCTTTGAAATGCGGAACACAAAGGAAGATATTTTGAAGAAAGTTTGTAACCAGGCTGTTTTGGGTCACTATTGACTTCCATAGTATTTTTTTCCCCCTATTATTTAAGTCAGTGGTAACCAAAACAGCCTGGCTACAAACCTTTTTTCAAAATATCTTCCTTTTGTGTTCAGCAGAACAAAGAAATTACTTGAGGGTGAGTAAATGATGACAGAATATTCATATTTGTGTGAACTATTCCTTTAACCTTTCATTACCCGTAATAGAGGCACTTCAAAATTCAGTCAGCCTAATGGCCTGTACATGACTTTGTTTTCTTATTGGAAAAGATTTAGAAAATACCAATGGATGTTCTGCAGGGAATGGGTGCCGTCAGAATAAGAGTCCAAACAGCTAATAAAAACAACACAATAATCCACAAGTAATCCTCACCACTCCAGTCCAACAATTAACAGCCGAAAGCTGTGTGTTAGTTAAATAATCCATCATTACGGGGTTTTAACTTAAAACTGTTGCCTGCGGCTAATATACAAGTCCTTAATCCACAATACTTCAGTCTCCAATTTAAGTCATCTTCTCTAAATCAATAGAGAAAAGCAGGTTAAGCTCTGTTTTCAAGTAAAAACAACCCAAAACAGTTTTAAACAAATGTGTGGGTGGATTTTTCATGTGAGAGGACAACAGGAGATGGACCTTTTGACTGGAGGAAGCATTATTATGGATTATAGATTTATGGATTGTGGCCAGAAGCAAAAGTTAAAAATGTTTTAATGATGGATTGGTTTCTTTCAAGCAAGCAGCTTTTCACTGAACAATGTTAACTGATGGTTCTGGAGTCGTGTTAATTACTTCTGGATTATTGTGATGTTTTTATCCGTTTCTGACGGCACCCATTCACTGCAGATGATCCACTGAGCAAGTGATGGAATGCTACATTTCTCCAAATCAGCCTCACTGGAATATATTTGACAAAAATTGGCCTTTATAATTTATAATTTCACATTTAATTAATTCTTTATGAAATTTACCAGCAAAAACATTTGCTTATTTCTCAGTGAAAATTTCACAAAGAAAAGCGTTACGCTTTTATCTAAACTATTGCTATATTATATAACTATTGCTGAATGAAAGCAATAGACTGATGGTCTGTGCTGTGTGTGGTGAATGTTAAAAAATCACTCCAAGATATAAGAAAAGCATAAGAAGGCGTACAGGATTCTTGTGAAATGATCAAAGTTGCGTGAGCTGCAGTTTCCTGCAGAAGCGAGCGATGCCATGGGACGCGGTGATAAGGACGTCAATTCCTGCAGCCTGAGAGCAGCTCGAGATTGAGATCTGATTTGGCCGTCTGTTCATGACAGAGCCGGTCAGAGCTGTCTGCACTCTTTGGCCTTGAGTTTAGCGAGAGCGCCCACGGGCAAGAACCGCATTCCTGTGATGCAGACCGAGAAGCACAAGTGATCTGACCTCTGAGCTAAAATATGAAAAGTGTTGTACACTTCAGTGTCAGACTAAATAAGAAATAAAATTAGTGCACAATCTAAAAGTCGTTTACTTCAGTAATATAATATATTTATATTTAGTGCTGTCAATTAATTAACCAAAATAAATAGTTTTTGTTGACATAATGTACATGAACTTTATTACTTATATATTTAAAAAACACAGTATATATATTTTAAAAATATTTACATGTAATTTTGTGTATATAGTTATATTCATATAATTTATATTACAAAAATATTATATATATATATATTGCAAATATATACATGCATGTATATATATATATATATATAATATGCAATTTTGCATGTGATTAATATTTAGCACTAAATATAATACAATATATGCAGCTTGATTCTGAATTTAAATCACAAAAAGGATTTTTTAACAGTTTGTAAAATGTATTTTTGTTGAAATTAATTTACTTTTATTATATTTTTAAAAATGTGATTATATTTCTGAACTAAAACATCAAATGCCACTTTTAATATACCCTGAAAATAAGACTTAAAATCTAAGATGTCTGTAATCCTTTCAAAACAATATAATATAATCGATTCTAAATAGATCACATAAAAAAATAAAACCTTAAATATACTCTGAAAATGGCTGATAATAAGAAGAATTGTCTAAAATAATTCAAAACAATATAATTTACTGTTATATAATACAGATCATATCTGTTTTTTCCGGCAGTATATTTCTGGTGTATGTTTGCATGTTTCCTGTAGTTATGATATAATAATGGATATGCATAACAATGTGCTGTTTATGTGTCATTCCGTGCACATTGTCCTGAATGACAAACAAAAACTACTTCTGAAATTTGAACTGATTTCAAACCACATATGTATTGAGGACCTTTAGATATTTTTTAAAAATAAAACCAACTAGACAATGACACTGAGTTCTTCTCTTGGTTTTGAATTAGTGTCTAAACTGGTTTGTGTGCGTTTTCTTTCTAGTCCTCCCCACTGTGACTCTGAAACCCACTAAAGTGACCATGAAGAGAGGGTTAAACGTGACGCTGACGTGCAGCACCTCAGGAACACCCACACCTACTCTCAACTGGACCACCTGCAAATTAAATTCTACATACCAAGTAAGTTTAATCATCATCTCAAAGTTACCAAGATTCACTTTTATGATTCAATAGTAATTTTAAGTGGCTCTTGTGGTTTCTTTTCATTCTCTTTCTACTGTTTTCAATTCTGAGAAAAAAAAAATGGATTAGGGAGATAAAAACTCAGAATAGACCATGGCAAGAAGAAAAAAGCGAGATGTCAATTCAGAATTCAGAGAAAAAAAAAGTCAGAATCGTGAAATTTATTTTTGTCAGTTCTGCCCTTTTTATTCAAATTCGTTTATATTGCAAACATTCAGAAAATGTTCATGCAATCCTGAAATTATATCTCAAAATTCAGACCTATTTTCTCTAAATTTCCTATATTATATATATATATATTAGAATGTCTCATAATTCTGCAGAAAAAACGCAGAACTGTGAGATATAAATGCATAAATAAATTGTGAGTCATAAACTTAGAGCTCTGAGGGAAAAAAAAGTCTGATTTGGAAGATTTCGATTTAAATTGCAAGAAATTTCACAAGAATTGTCAGATAAAATGGCAAAAGCGAGCCTCCATATGTGCGTAGCTACTCTATTTATTTTCACTACAACAAATAAATATATCAGAAATAAGTTTGTGATGTCTTGCCAGATATAAAAACATTGTTTTGTGAAGCATTTTTACAAGTGTATTATTCTGGAAAATAATGATTCACTGAATTTACTACATCAGTATCATTGCATAGTACTGTATCAATTTTTTTTAGTGTAGCTTTTTTTCAGCCCTTAGACATTTTGATGATTCATTATGAAAGTTATGCATTGTGAACACCTTACTTAATATGTGACGTTTGCTTTAGAGTTTTACTGAGAGGATTTCTTTTAGTATTTTGAACAGATTTTAAGGGGCACAGAAACCTTACACTTAATATAAGCAGTCATTTGCAAACCATTTTCCTAATGTGGCGTAACAGGATATTCACAAAAACAACAACGCACGAATAGCTGTTGGTTAATGTTATCTAAATGGTCGTCCGCCAAAGTGACGCCAACGGAAAAAGAAAGTCATTTCAGAGGAATAGCAAATGATTGCATTTTGATTAAAGACAAGTATTTTTTCTTTGGAACAGCATGCAACAATGAATTGAGCGCAATAGGGCTGTAAGAATTCTGTAAATAGGGAGGAGTTGAATTGCATGTATTCTTGAAATAGAAATGACATTGACATGGCTGTAACTCACACCCGCAGCACGAGCGCTCAGGTCAGATGTCAGAGCTCAGACTGGTGAACGTCTCTTCTCTGGACAACGGATGCAAGATCACCTGCAGATCTGAGAACATGGTGGGAGAGGCTGAGAGCTCGGTGTATCTGGACATACTGTGTAAGTTACCAAGAGACTGGCATGACTGCTCATTTGATTTCTTTTTGTATACACACTACCTAGGTGTTGAAAGACAGGTAAATCAAGGTAAATCTTTACTCTTCTCCAGTCTTCAGTGTCACAGGATCTTTCAGAAATCAGTCTAATATGTATCATTTGCTGCATGATCAGTGCAGTGTGTTTTTTTCAGGATTATATTATGAATAGATAAATAAGCATAACAGCCTTTATTTGAAACGTAAAAGTCTTTACTGTCCCTTATGATCAATCTTAATGCATTTTTAATCAGTATTAATTTCATTAAAAAACAAACAAACAGTAGTTTAAACTAAGAAAAATTAATTTACTTTACTTATTACTAAATAATAAGTAAACTGTATTTTTATTTTATTTATTGACTTGAAAACACCCTTCCAATTTTTCTGTGATATTAATTTTAATCAATTCATTAGCAACAAGAAGTTCCTCAGTTTGATTCTTTAATAAGCTAATAAAGCATTTCAAGTAGCTGAATGCTAATGATTGAAATGCACTATTGTTTTATTATTATTAACGCTTGTATGTTTTTTCTGCTGTGTGTTCATCTGTGGGATGCCAGTTCCACCTGTAATCAGCAAGCTGATGGATGCAATCTCCGATCACCACTGGTGCATTCCCTTCAGCATGTCGGGCAACCCAGAGCCTAAACTGAGCTGGTTATTAAATGGTAAACCTGTGGAGGAGGGTCCCTTCATCCGCACTATGATCCACGATTACTCGGAGGGCGAGTACCATGGGTGTTTACACCTGGACAGTCCCACACACATCAACAATGGAAACTACACGCTGCTGGCCAGAAATTTGTACGGACAGGACCGCAAGGCAGTATTAGCGCATTTCATGCATGAGCCTTGGAACGGTAAGATGAAAGTCACATGCAACCAAATCAAAACAATTACAGTTAATGTGCCTGTAACCGTGTCTGAAAAGTTGCTTTGTTTGTTGTCTTTTCTGTTTATCCATCAGAATCAGTTACTGATCCACTGTATTATGGTGAGTCTCTTTTAAAACTTCATAATCAAATTAGAGTCAATAATTTTAGTATTCACCTGTAATTCGTCAGAAATGTAGATTTTGACGTCATTTTAAACCCATAAGACTTATTTCTTGTGTTCCATACACGCAAAAAAAGTGATATGGGTTTTGATCAATGTTCATTTTTTGGGTAAACCTTCCCTATTTAGTCATTTATTAAGTAATAAATGCATTATTATAGTGTTATTAAGCCTTTATTACAAGAATAAGTTATTTAAAAAGTTTCTTCTTCTTCTGTTTGTCTTTTTGTGTGTGAGATCCCACTACAGGTATGAACGAAACACACGTGAACACGCACATTATAGATCTGTTGTTTGAAAGCACATGTATCTTAATGCTTTCTCTCTTTCTAACAGATGATACTCCTCTTGGACCGCCTGAGGACAAAGTCGCTGTGAGTAAAAGTCAGTTATTTGTGTAGTAATTGCGTCAGAATCAAGAAACATGTCTGCTATGGTTGTATGTCGCATGATTTTATACACAATGCAAAGTAGAGTGCTTAAACCCATAAAACAGGGTCAAATTATTATTACAAACAACCTCAAGAAGCTCATTCCTTTTATATGATAATATAAAATAGTCACTTTTATTAATATTAGTAATTGGATTAAATTGCATTAGGCTGCTTGTGGATCATACAATAAAAAAAAAAGTTTTGTTTTGCCAATTTGAATTTATTTCATTCACAAAATAAAAATGTGAGAATTTCTTTAGTAAATGTTCAATTAGTAACATAATATGTTGATTTACTATTTTCATTTCTGTGTGTGTGCAAATAATTGTAACAATCATCAAAGATGAGATCTTTACAACATAACAAATAACTAACAACAATTACAAAACAATGTTTTAAAAAAACGTAATCAAAAAACATTTATTAAATAATTCATTGATTAGTTTACTCATGCTGCAGTGCATTCTGGGAACTCACAAAACCTTGACATTTCAGCAGTATGTAATTTGTTTATTCATAAACTGGGGAATTCTGCTGGTCTCCTGGGTTTTATGTAAACTGAAAAAAAAGTTGTATTTTTTTTTTTTTTTGTGAAAGAGATTTCTGTCATGACAACTCTGTGAGTTTTGCATATTAGTATACATGATAATTCATTCTGTTTGTGGCTGAATCAATAGCTTTGAGACTTAATACTGCCAATACATCCACAGACAATCACAGAAATATTGCTGATGAACATGAAATAACTCCCATATATAACATACAGGAAATTACCCCATAGCAGATCTATACAGGTGGAGCTGGGGAGGTGGAGGGTGCTGAAGTGCACTGCATCTACTACAGCCAGCATTAGTCGAGTATTTGAATGCTGAGCAGCTCATTGTCAGCTGATGCAAAAGCAACCAGTCAGCTGCTCCATGTGAATAGTCATGTAATTATATCAGACTGAGTTAGAACCCATCAGCTAGACTTCCATTACAAAAATGTTGTATTTACTAAGCCATATATTTGTGACTAGAAGCTTTGAAAACCCATAAACTAAATCATCACAAACTCCTTAAGAAAAAGGTCTCTTAATCTCAGGGTGCATGTTTTTCACCCAACTTGTGCTTGAAGATTTGAATGCTGCTTGAAGACTCTCTATTCTTCTCGTAGGTGTACGTGGTCGTGGGAATTGCGGCAGTCACATTCACAGGCTTCATCTTGATGCTCGTCATTCTGAAGTTTGGACGAAACTCAAAGTTTGGAATCAAAGGTAAGCACCTCTCAGCTCTGAGCAGCTCTGCCAAAGCTTCATTACGGACTGTAGCTCTGGAAAGACACATTGTTCCGGGCGGAATAAGTGGGTTTTCTTTTGTGAAACTTGATAAAGAGGAATGCTAAAGGAAGGCTGTGCTTCGACTCTAATGAGCTCTACTAATGACTAATGCACACCTAATCTACTATAACTTGTGTTTCTCCTATAGAGAATAGTGAAGTGCACACTAACTATAGATTACTACTAAAGTGTGTTTTCTTACATTCTCGTTTGTCTCTGCCAGTGGTTTGTGCCATGCGTCTTGACTAAATGACTTCTCATAGGGAATAAACATGCAGATTATGTTATGGAGAGGTGACTTTCTTTCACTTGTTTAGAAGATACATACATTTTCTTGAAAAAATTATGAAAGTGAATTACGAAAGTGCAGTTGTTGCTGTCGCAGTGTTTAAGGTGCTTAAGTTTCTGTTCTATCTCTGTGTGGTTGCTAGGGTGTTTTGAGTGGTTGCTAGGTGGTTACGTACCAACTCGTGTTAAAAATCATGAGTTTTTCATTGTCCAGAAGGCATAATTGTGAATTGCTTACAGTAATTGCACTTGAAAAGGAATCACACTTTGTCTACAACAAATTCCACTATTATTTGTGATGCATGAAGATTTACACACCAAAGTTTAATACTGTTAAGTGCACTCATGTGAAATTTCATTGTCTGTGGTCAATAGTGTAGCAATGTATGAAGCACCAATGTCACTTTCAACACGGCGAATCCACACAAAATTCATAGATTGCATGGATTGCTCATAAAATGACTGGATTTTGTCCTCCATTGACTGTATAGGTCATTCAGAATTTTCCTGAAATATGATCCATAGGAGCTAAAATAACACCCCTACCGACAGCAAGACATGTCACAGAAACATTTATATTAATGCACTGTGCTCTTTAGTGCTCTTTAGAGTTAGGATTCAGGATTTATGTAGCTTGATTGGTAGGGCATTATATTACAGCAGTGCAGCTGTCCTGAGTTTGATTTCAGGAAATACACATACTGATAAAATGTATAGCTTGAATGCACGGTAAATTACTTTCCAGAACATCTGCCAAATGGATAAACGTACAATCCACACCTCGCATTTAAATTAAACCTCATTATTTTTACAACAGTGTAAGCTGTCTGAACATACAAGCTGTTTTTTGCTGAACATTAATAATGTGACCACATCTTTTGGGATTTGTTCAAGTGACTGTAAAAATGACGGTAAAAAACTGTAAAAATGCTACAGCAAAAACCTGTTAAATGGTTAACGGTAAGTTCCCCTACTTTATACAGTGAAAAACTGTATTGGACTTTACATGTAATTTTACTGTAGTATATTGTTTTTGGTAGTTAGAAATACTGTTTAAATGACAGTAAATAACCGTGAATTGACATTCCCAGAATTCCCTGCGTTACATTTCAAATTTGATGTTTGTTTGTTTTTTTGAAGCCCATGTTTCTTCTTTGGGTGGTATGTTACATCTAATCTTGTTAATTTAATGTTTATTGCGTTTATTTCAGTTTCAGTGTTACTATGACGGAGTTTAGTGTCTGTGTGAATTACACTGTGCACCTTATATATAAGTTATAATTTAAAAGCGGTTTGTGATGGGCTTTTGGTGGATATCAGTGTATTACAAAGCTACAAAACAGATTTCAGTACTTCGAAAGGTTTTTATATTAACATTATATCAGTTAATAAAATTACAGTATTTAACTGTAAGTTTAAGTTAAAACCGTAAAACCTAAAATATTGCTGCCATATTTTTAACAATGACATTCTGGCAACCGCAGTTGTAGATTTTACAGATTTTATTTTGTTAGAGTGTAATTAACCTCCGCGGCAGATTTTCAGTTTGATGCTTGAATGTTAAGCCGGCTGGTCTTTTTTTCACTTCAACGAGTGTTTGAGTTTGTCTTGGCTCGTGACAGCTTGATAGTCAGTTGGTCTGAGTGAGAGCGTGTGATTGTTTTTGTGGTTTCTCTGAGAGGAAGTGTCGAGTTAGATGTCCTGAGGGGCTTATTTTCGCGCAGTGGTCTTGAGTGTGTGTGTGTGTAAGTGCCTCCTTGGTTGTCCACAAGGACAAAATGTATGATTACTTACCTATATAAAGGTTTTATGCAAAATTTCTATATTGTTTTGGTTCTATTTGTGCTCTCAGTGTTCCTATTTAGCATTTTTCTACATTAAAATTATATCATAAAATTCACAATTTGAGTGAAAACGTTCTAGATTTTTGATCTTTGAGATTTCCAGTGTGTCTCCACTCTAGATGCACACACAAATGCAGCATCTCACAGTAGTCTGCTGAAAAGCCATCCGTGCACCACTGAGAGAGGAGAGGAAGTAGAGTGGGAATGGAAGGAGGTGAAATTGTAGCCCTCAGGTTCAGGAAGTGAGGCTGTCTGCAGAGATGCAGCGCTCCATCTGCCTGACACTGAGAGAGAGAGAAAGAGAGAGAGTCGGCAACCTTCTGCTTATCAATGATTCAGAGGCCAGGTATCGGTTTTCTCTGGTTTGGACGAATCAAAAAAATCAATAAAGCTTGTCAAGGTCAGAAGTATCATCAGTCCTGGACTCGTGGCCTTTGGTTAACAAACTGAAGGTGCACCTCAACCACTATCCCACAATTCTCCTTTCTCCACCATCAGACGAGAAAGCTTTTTATTAGGATGTTACAGCAGGCGCTTCCTTCAAAGTACTTTGAACTCAACTTTAACTGACCGAGAACATGTTATAATAATATATAATAGAATTCTTCACGGCAAGGCTTCGCATTGGAAATAAAGTTCAAAACACACATAGCCAGCCTCGTGTGAAAATTTTAATAATTGAAATATTTCTCCTTCAAATTTGAATCTGCTGACATGACTTTGTAAATCTGGTGAACCTGTAACTTAAATGGATGTTAGATAAAGTCTGCTTAAATATAGAAAAAAAGTAACTTACGTTAACATTGTGGTAACACTTTAAAATAGGGAACATTCACTATTAACTATGACTTTTCAACCCAGTCTCACAGCAGGTCGTGCCAATATCACGAAATTAGCACGAAATCTATTTATTCGTGTCACGGACACGATTCTTACTTGACTTTCGTGAATCCAGCACGAATGGATGCATGGACTTTTCCCTCAATAAACTCCTAGTTTGCTGCTTATTAATAGTGAGGTAGTTTAGGTATTGTGTAGAATAAGGTCATGTAGAATAAGGAATTAATATGTGCTTAATTATAGCTAATATTATAATAATATGCATGCAGCAACTAGTTAAGGTCCCTAAAATAGTCACAGTTTATTTTAAGGTCTAGTTCTCACTTTCAACTTTGACTTTTGCCTTAATAAACTCTATTAATATTTAAGTATGGGGTAAGATGTGGAATAAGACATTAGTATCTGCTTTATAAGTAGCCTACTATACTACATATATGATAATAATCAATTAATTAAGAGTGAGAGTTGGTCCTTAAACTTAATAAATGAATAAGTAAAAATAAACAGCTGTTCAGCTTGTTAATGTTTAGTGCTAACAAAGATGAATAAATACTGTAATAAATGTGTTGCTCCTTGTTAGCTAGCCCATTACTGGAGTGTGAGTAGATTAAATGAAATCACAAAAGTGAGATGCTAATTGTTGAAGTGTAAAATAGTAATTGCCATATTGTCATGCCTGCAATATGAATTTAAAGCGAAACTAACTTATTTTTATACAGAAGACAAGCTGCATAATCCTGCTTTTAAAGAATCTGATACACTTGCTTCATAGACGCATTACTGTAAAAGCAGTTTTTACAAACCAAAGCATCAAATGAGTTTCTGTGATAATTACCATAAATAGAGCTTACAGAGCATTGCTTTAAGAAACATACAATAGATACCGTATCTTGTAACTGTAAAAGAAATATAATATTTAGGTTCTAATAAGCTCTCATTATCTTAAACTATCCTGACCGTGTCACTGGTCTATATGAGGCAGTGGATGTTGGATTTATTGAGCGCAGTAGCACAGTAAAAACCCAGCCGGCAGGGTCAAGGTCACGTTACAGTGTTTCTGAACGCACTGATGCTTCATTATTGTGAAGACAGCGTTCAATAGTCAAGTGCATTCAAGCATTCAAGCACTTTACCGTTATGGGATGTCTAGGGAGCAAGGTGGCAATGGCCTTTATAATGTCAATATACATTCAATAACACAATTTAACAATGATAAATGAGATGCACACTATCGTTTAAATATAAAAGGGTTATATTGAGACATTTAAGGTTTTAGCAGCTTACACAGCATGGAAACATTAGCGTTAAAAATGCATGCACTACCTTATTTTTTATTATTTATATAATTTATAAGTTGTCCAATTTAGAAAATGCTTGTAGTTATACATTTGAATAATTACTATATTAATAACATGTATTATGTGCACTGGCACTGTAATGTCTTTTGTTATACATTTCATATAAAATCAGTTTGAATGTCATTATGCTTGTGGTATGTTGGTCAGGAAAGGGTTAATAGGATCATTTTGTTGAACTCTTGTTGACGAGCAGAAAAAAGGCCCGATTGAGCGCTATAAAAACTGTCATTACTGAACGGCAACTTCCGTCTGTCATTCAGAGTGCGTCAGCTCTTCAAGCGTGTGTGTGAGAGAGAAGAGCTTGAGCCTTCCCACCACATGCACTGTTTCCATAGTTACAAGCGTCATAGTTACTCTGTTCCAACGATGAATCATTTTCACAGAGCATGAATCACCATTAGCTGAGATTACACACACAGTCACTTGCGTAACATTCACATCATGTATAGATGTATGTGTTACAGTTCAATATTTGTGCCAGTAAATGCAGGTACGTAAGAAGGGCTGCTTGGTGAAAATATGAATATGCCAATTTCATAACCAGGCAAGTTTATTCTGTAAAGCCTGTCGGTATTAGTGAGAGATCCTTGGGGTATATAAAGCATAAAATA
>JAUCMS010000145.1:18675908-18694363 GCA_032357445.1 Enteromius radiatus | reverse complement strand
TAAGCGCAAAGGAGCAACTGTATCTAAAGTGCTAGAAAAGAGAGAGTGTATGGTTTCTGTTGCATCATCAAGTTTTTTCTGCACTATTAGACGTGCTACTAAATTGAGATAAATCAGGAAGAGCACTTACAAAGCAGTCTGGTAGAGGTTAACATACACTGTAAAACAAATAATGTTATTTTTACGGTAATATACCGGCAGCTGGGGTTGCTGAAATTCTACTGTTAAATAACGGTAAAACCTTTATTTCTTTTACGGCAAAAAATTGTACACTGTAAAAAGAAATCTGTACAAGTTACTGTAAAGAAACCGTAATATCTGATATAATGTTAATATACCAACCTATTAAGGTAGTGAAATCTATTTTGTACCTTTGAAATAGACTGATAACTACTAAATGCAGATGGTGATGAGAAAGTCACATGATGAACCAAAGCTCATCACAAATAGCTTTTAAAAAGGAAAACATATAGAAGGTGCTCAGTGGCATTCACACAAGCACTAAACACCATCATGGTAAGAATTATTAAACTAAAATGGGAAATAAACATTCATTTAACAACATTACATGTAACATACAACCCTAATAAACATAACTGATACAAAAAACTAAGAAGAAACATAGTTATTTTAAAGAAAAAACATCAAGTTCAAACAAAATTTAAAATGCAATGCAGGGAATTCTGGGAATGGGTTTTTACCGTTTCATTTTCACTGTTTTTTACGGCTAAATTCACAGGCATTTTTTACAGTGTAGGTTCATTATTAGATGTGTCTGAGCTGCATCTAACACCGAAAAGACGCTGAGGATTATGTTTATGTTTTAAGGGAGTGCGAACACACACTAAGAGAATTTTAAGAATTGCCAATAAACATCTTTTTTTCAAAAGTGGTCCTGACTGAAATATATTTTTGATGAAATCCAAGATCTTTCTAATCCTTCCATAGACAGCAACCAAGAAACATAGTAAGGACATCAATAAAATAGTCCATGTGACATCAGACATGAGACTTACATTACAGAAGAAGATCCTTCAAGCTGTGGCTCAGATAGCTATTTTCTTCTGTACTCTGCCAGGCAGGTCATATTCAGTTTGGATTACTCATGTTTTCATGAAATAGCAAGTCCTCTGAGCTGTCTTAAATCCAGCTGGATATTTTTTTTATGATTGTGGGTTTACAAGAAAAGAGAAAACCCACGTTGATAGAATACATCCACATAACTCCAGAGAGTTTGTTCATGCTGACAGAAGCACACCAGAGTAGTCCAGCGCCTGTGGCTGCTCATATCCCTGAGATACCTTTGCTGAGTCATATTATTGAGGCTACTCTACTCTGTGAAATTCCTGTATTGGCCATCCCAGAATTACCTGTTCCCGAGGACCTTCTTAAGTTAAGTTCCTTATGTTTCCTGACGTCAACGCCCCACTGCTTCCAGCCTTCAAAGTCTTCAAGACTTGGGTCTCCAGCCTGTGACACACAATTTAAAGCTCCCCAGTCACAAAACATGTTTTGGGAGTGAAGGTTACAGGTTACAGAGTTGAAGAGCAGTTCAAAATGACCTTAAAGGGATAGCCCATTGCACATTTTTGTCATTATTTACCCGCTTTCACGTTGTTGCAAATGCACTCTTTTTTGAAAACATGAAAAAGACCAAATTTTATTTCATTTTTGAAATATGTCAGTGGAAAAACAATAAAAATCCTTTTTTTTAATCTCCTTTTAAAGCATTTTTAGTCACTTTTCTCAAGTGCCAGTTTGGCTTACCACTCAAGTTGCTTGGTTGGTATGCAGTGTCAGTGTCAGTTCCTGTGCAGTTCTCACTAACTGGCCTCGGTAACACGTTCTTCCACTTAGGTCACGGCACCAATGTCTAACAAATGAGTAATTACAGTATCCTTTTCAATATATGGCTGCAGAGAATGTCTAATATATGACAAAATATATTCTTTCTTGTGAATATTTCTCATAAGAATAACAGGAATTTTTAATTGTATTGCATTCTTTCAACAGTTGTTCAGCACATTAAGAGGCACAACATTGTACTGAAGAGGGAACTTGGAGAAGGAGCGTTTGGGAAAGTGTTTCTGGCTGAATGCTACAACCTGTCCACAGAGCAGGAGAAGATCTTAGTGGCTGTCAAGGTTGGCTGTTGAATTTAGCGTTGATGTTGGAACGCTAAACTTCAGCTTGTCAGTATACTCAGCGTATTTGTACACATTTTGTGTTTTTAGACTTTGAAAGAGGCCAGTGAGAATGCCAGGAAGGACTTCCATCGTGAGGCCGAGTTGTTGACCAATCTGCAGCATGAACACATCGTCACGTTCTACGGCGTGTGTGTGGAGAGCGATCCCCTTATTATGGTGTTTGAGTACATGAAACACGGTGACCTCAACAAGTTCCTTAGGTACAGCTGCCTCAACTTGTCTCTGTGCATGTTTGTATTGGAATCCGATAATGCTTAGTCACATCTTTTCTGTAATTGCTTTGTCCTTGTAAATCAATAATTGCACATCATTTTTCATGTATAAAAAAAATCAAATACAGCCAGTCGAAGCATAGGATTTACGTTTGAACTTTCCTTCTGAACCCCAAATGATCCATTGCGGTCTGATTGAGGTCATTGCTTGTCGTCTGTCCACCCGTAGGGCTCATGGTCCTGATGCGGTGCTGATGGCTGATGGACAGGTGCAGCAGCAGGCGGAGCTCACTCAGTCTCAGATGCTGCATATTGCACAGCAGATCGCCGCGGGCATGGTGTATCTGGCGTCCCAGCACTTTGTTCACAGAGACCTGGCCACACGAAACTGCCTAGTTGGGGAGAATCTCCTGGTGAAGATTGGAGACTTTGGGATGTCCCGAGATGTCTACAGTACGGATTATTATCGGGTAAGATTTGCTACATAAGTAAATAAAATTAAATAAACGGTAAAGTTGCGTATACACTGTATAGTGCTGTCAAACGATAAATCATGATTAATTGCATCCAAAGTACTTTTTTTTGTGCTTACATAAATCGCTGCCTACTGATTCAGATTTATTAATCTGTTCTGTTATAGTTTCATTAGTCAGAAATTTATGCTGACTTCACAAGGACACTATTCAAGTCCTTTTCCCAGTATATGTATAAATCAATATGCTTCTCATGTTCTTTGCTATACACTGTCTACTGATCACTGAATACCAGCTATTTGAACACCTTGACCCTACTGACTCTCTTCCTGTATGATGTCAGCAGAATTTCAGTGTGTGTGTGTGTGTGTGTCCCGATTCACTACCGTCAGTAAGTCTCTCCCAGATTAGGAGTCAGAGAGGAAAGTGGCGTGGGAACAGGAAAGAGGAGTTACTATGGCAACAGCAAAGAAAAAGAATAGAGCGCTTGCGCTGTCAGACTGAAACTGAAAAAGTCATTAAAGATCTCTAATTAGTATTCACCCCCATATTCAGCATGAGGGCCTACCGAGAGGGGCCTAAGTTAGGGATAAAAACAAACAGAAAAGGCACAGGAAAATAATGTGTTAGGGAGAATTAAATCAAGAAACCAAACCATGCACTTTGGAGTATAAAGCATTCGAAGAGAGACTGACAACACAATTTATTCTTTGATAGCACGATTGTGTTCCATTCATGCATTCAGCGTGAATCATCTGTCCAGTGAATGAATATGGCTTGAATGATGTTCATAAATGCAGAGATGTGCGATTAGATAACTCTCTTCACCAAAGTTCATTTGAGTTCATTTATCTCTGAATACTGATGAATATCATGACACATCTCCATTATATGAGCCTCCATTGAGATTCAAATGCAGGTCAGTGGATTTGTGCATGTGTGTGTGTGTGTGCGCGTGCACTATGTGTACGTCATTGATTAGGCCTATAGAACATCAGTTTCCATAGAAACAGCTGGTCAGGCAGAGGCTGATGGGTGGAGTTCTGTTGTGAAAGCATGTTTTATAACCACAGAACTTCTTATGAATCCACATCAGTGCATTATAACCAATATTCAGAACATATTTGATGATCCTCTAGTCTTTTCCACCTGTTTTGTCCTTTTTTGGTCACACTTTAGTTTGGGGACCAATTCCTACCATTAGACATATTTACAAGGACTTTTACTTCAATTAAGTCCACATTTGCTGCTTATTATAAAAGTTAATAAGGTAGTTGTTAAGTTTAGAAATGGGGTAAAATTAATAATATGGTCATTCAGAATAAGCCTTTAATATGCAGAGCTGGGTAGATTACTTACAAATACTGACAAAAATTTTAGTTAATTATCTAATTATAGATAATAATCTATTATTATTATTATTATTATTTACTGAATAATCTATTACATTTCAGTTCAGGTAAATTAATCAGACTACTTTTTGATTCGTTTTAGATTACTTTCAAAATATGGAAAATGAGAAATTAGGGAAAATTATATAAAAATATAAATAGGAATATTAATATAAATATTGCGTGAACATTATTCCATTATTTAAGGAAAAACATGCCTTTGTTATTTTTTATTTAAATGTTAACTTGCTCCAAATGAACCAATCCTGTTCAGCTTCTCCTGTTGACTTTAGCAAAGTGTTATATCATAATATCATTTAGCTCTATTCTCCTGTACTTTATAATGTACATACATACATACTCTTTAAAAACCAAACCTACAGCCTTGAACTGGCCTGCAACAATATCCGGCTTTGCCTGTAATTGTCCACCTAAAACCAGTTAAGAGAAATTTAAACTGGTCCAAACTGGTCTGAGCTTTTTAGCAGGATGTTGTTGTGTGGATAAGCGTGTGTGTGTGTGTGTGCGAAAAAGGGAAAAAGGTTTCTAATAGCGCTTTTGTGATAGACCATTTTTTAAGTGACCCTTCCAGTCTGTAGCTCCTCTATGGGACCAGTGAAAAGCCTAAAAGCTTTTGACCTTAATATTTGATGAGTCCAGTATGTTAAACCAATTAATCTGAGACTAATCCACATACTAGACCACAATCTCATAATTAATATTTCAGAGGCAGCGCATTATGGAGAAAGCTAATAAATGAAATGATTGGTTTTGGGGTTGAGCTCTAGGCCAGACCAACTCCCCAAGCTTACAGCATCCAAATCCTGAGAGGCGCAACTTACGGCACCATCTGAGGTCCTGAACTGGAAATATTGTCAGCATTTGCCTGAGAGCTTTTTGGACTGAACAGTGCTTCACTGTTGACTGTCTACTCTTGGTTTATAAGTCTTTATGGCTCTTATCCATTAGCACCTGTCAGATGCAGAGAGTTTTGTTAGAGTAGCTTGGTTTTATTTATCTTCTGTTTTGTCGATTTGAGCACACCAGGTTATCTTAATGTCAAACCGCACGCAGTGTTTGTTTTTATAATTATTACATTGTTTGGCCATTAACTGATTTGACAGATTCAAACTCACGTCACCTACATCAGCGTCATGACTCAATATGTCGGATGACTCACTGTGCACTTACTGTTTTACATGTATAGGTTGGAGGTCATACCATGCTGCCAATCCGATGGATGCCACCAGAAAGTATCATGTACAGGAAGTTCACCACAGAAAGTGATGTCTGGAGTTTGGGAGTGGTGCTGTGGGAGATCTTTACCTATGGGAAACAGCCCTGGTATCAGCTGTCAAATAATGAGGTACTGACACATACTAACATCTTCAGTTCACACCAACACTATCTCCACAAAAGGAAACACATTTTTTTTTTAAATAATGAGCCAACAAGTTTGATCCAACTGTCAAATTTGATTCCAACACTAGTCAAACTGGGGCCAGTTGCATATGCCACTATGGTAAGAGTGTGCCTTAAGAAGTAATTCGACCAGCTAGCAGTTAGCCAAGGGGCAATCAGTCTTACTTTTCAGATTCAAATTAAACCAATATACTTTTTTGGAACTAAAATTTAAGGTATGACCAGTTGTCTATGTTTCCAGGATCACTTGAAAATCACAGGCAGGTTGGAAATGAAGTCTGCACAAAAGTAGACTTCCAGGAAAAAGGTTGTCTACCCTTGCCCAAGAGTCCACCCAAACAAACAACAGCAGCCATACAGAAGACCAGAGCATACAGAATACATTTACTACCTCTTCCTAAAGTACAAAAGTACATGATTTTGAACTCTTCCTAAAAGCTTGTGATCACAGAATAGCATAGGATTCATAGATCTTGTGATAGACCTGAACTGCTAAAAAGGAAGGAAGAGTCTTACTTGTCTTTCTAGAAATCTGGCGTATTGTCTGTAGAGTGAGTGTTTGACTGGGGCCGACATCATGAAGCAGATAGACTGCTCCCCAGTGTCAGCTTTAGTGCCTTAAAAAATAATAAAATGTAACCGCACAGAACACATAAGAAACTAAGTACAAGATGCTAGAATCCACCCAGAACGCCCTATGGCAGCGGTGACAGCACCACTAGTTTAGCTCCAACACTGGTTAAATGCACCTGAACAAGCTATTGGAGGTCCACAGAATTACTAGACACTTCCAGGCTTTGGAAGCTATAGGACTCTACACCTCTATCCTGAGACCACAACACCATAACCAACCAGAAGAACCCTAGAAACCACTTAGAACACCTGAGCAACCACTTAACAATCCTACATCCATTCAAATCTCAGATTTCTCATCATGAATTCAGTAACATAATGCAGGGGTGTCCAATCTTGATCCTGGAGGGCCAACAGCCCACAGATTTCAGATCCATCCAACTCCAACTCCCTAGCCTAGAAGTTACTAGTGAATGATTAGCCTATTCAAGGTGTGCTTAATTAAGGATGAAACTAAACTCTGCAAGACACTGCAGGAACAGGTTTGTACGCTCCTGACAAGTCTACGCTATGCAAATTTTCCCTTCTTACTCTTTTGTAGGTGATTGAGTGTATCACCCAAGGCCGTGTCCTACAGCGACCCCGGACCTGTCCAAAGGAGGTGTATGACTTGATGCTGGGATGCTGGCAGAGAGAACCACACACCCGACTTAACATTAAAGAGATCCATAACCTGCTCCTCAACCTGGCCAAGGCATCACCAGTGTATCTGGACATCCTGGGATAAGAGAGCTTGAGCCGCGTGTGGGACTGCCCCCTCCTCTATCCCACCCAAAATCTCCTTCTTCTTCAGCTTTAACATGTCCTTCCTCATGCACCTCCTCGTCAACCGCTCCTCTTCTCAATACAAACTGGAAATGGGATCTTGTCCATCTACAATGTCTATGAACTGTGTATTTCTAAACAAAAATGGATCGAATGGAAAGAGCCACTTTGTAGTCGAGCTACCAAGAATCAAATTTCCAACCATCCTTAACATCTGGAGCAAGTTCACACCTGTAAATTCCAGTTTGGGAAAATGCATTGGGGACTTGAGGAAGGTTCATCCCTCTTGATAACAGCAGCAAAACTAACTTTTCTGCCCATCAGATGGATTTGGTCCTGTCGGCTCTCACCCGTTTCATCCTAAATCTGATACAAAGCACAGAACCTGAAATTAGCATGGTGATCAACAGTGATAAACTGTGACTATATCTGTACGTATGCGTGTTTATAGAACTGGGCGTTACCAACGTAGTTCCATGGTTGAGCGACTCTAATTAAAAGCTTGTGGATGCTGACAGGATGTCGTTGCTTCCGAACTCATCTGAAATGGAGATCACTAAAATGTGTCTGGATCATAGTTGGACACGTCCTCACCACCTTTGCCAATTTTATCCCTACATTTCCACCAATTTAGTCCAACCATTTTACAAAATGGCTTGCAGCAGTGCAGTGGACTCCAATTGTCAAGCAAGGGATAGCAATCTGGTGATTGAATTACTTGATTTTTGGACATTTCTACACATCATGTCACATTTGACTTGAGCAGATACTCTCCCACTGACCCGATTTCCATAACAATGCTTCATATTTATAAGATCACGTTCAATTATTTGTGCATAACCATAAGCTACTCCTTCACCATTTTGTGACGTCACAACCAGCGTGTCTGTTTTCAGCACTACATAGCCTCCAGGTTGTAGACGCCGTCCGCTATTGAGGGCTAGATGGAAACATTTGAGACGATGCTGTGCCTCGCTACAGTCCGCTTGCATTTCTTACAGGAGCTTAATTACGCAGAGTGCCCGATTATGATGGTGCGGGCTAAATTACGACCTTTCTTTCTCTCTTTCTCATTCGACCATGTTTTACAACTGAGTGGACGCACTAATGTAGTACTCAAGCTTCGGGTTGTACAACTGCTATAGTGTAATATATATTTCATTACAGGACAAATGTCTCCTATTAGCAGAAACTCCCTCTAGACTCATATGCGCTATCAGTGGGGAAAAGAGAAGAGACGGGAGGGGACAGGATGGAGAGAATGAGACGAGGGGAGGAAAATAATGTTAAACAGAGATAAACATGAGTCACCTCACTAAAACCCACCTTTCTTCTTCCTTTTATTGTACATAAATGATTATATCTATTTATCACTATAGAGATCCTATCCCAGCATCCTTTTTGTTTGCGTTCATTATTGAACCGTTATTCCCTTCTCCCGTGGGAGACTTTGCACACTACACTCAATGCCGTGAATTTGTCAACAAAAATCGTCCAATCAATTCCAATTATGAGAAGAAAGTCCCAAAAATCATTTCAACTTGGGGATTTTTATTTATTCATTTTTCGGAATGAGAATTGTCATTTTTAAGATATGTAACTTATTATTTAATTTTTTTATTTATTTTGTACCTTTTTGTTTTTGATTTTTGCCTGTAAATGATCCTATGTAAAAAATACTAATACTAATAATTATTCTTAATATTATATTTTTTTCATACTTGGTTGGGAGTGAATATAGAGGTGGTTTCTGGGTTGATGAAATGGATGTATTAATGAAAAAATAAAGCTGGATGAACAACAAGAAAACTCCAGGTTAGATTGTTCAGGTAACGTTCACAAAAGAAGCCTAATTCTGATTTGTGGCAATCTTTTCATGATCATTAAGAACATTTTCTCCAGACACCTTTAGCAATGTATTTTCCTTTCTTTATTCTCTTTTTTATATATAACTCTCATTACAGTACAGTCATTTTTACTGTAGAGCAATGTTTTTATTTAAATTTTACCATTTCAATCTCATGACTTTTTTCTCATTACAGTGCTAGCTATGTGTTATATATACGGCAATGGGGTAAAATATGCTTAACTGTCATGAAAAAAAGCAAAAATGCAATTCGTTCAATGTAGGGAAAACGTTGTTTGAGATACAAATATGAGTTTCAGTGTTTCAGATTAGTCTTGCCTTACACAAACAACAATAAACTGTGACTGCATATCAGACACCTTCCTCTACATGTACTGAACTTCTTCTGATGTTTCAGAATGTCTATAAGCTAAACTACCTTAAACAAGTATTAAAGTCAACGTTAAAGTAAAACTGATCCTCTTTCATTTCTTAGACTTTCCTGTTTTATGCACATTATTAAACACATACAAGTCATTGTGTAACTTGCCTTTTCTCGTGGCATCACTGCTCATCAACTGGCATTAGTAAAATGGCTTTTCATGTTGACTTTAAGTCCTCCCTTTTCTTAATACTTAAGCCTATTGACAGCTGGAAAGAAGATTTCTGCACAGTACCAAGTAGTGTGATCATTTAATTTATGGAATTATGTTATATGTTCAGCTACAAAAGTACAATCAGATGTCCTCGTCTGTATGAGATATATGGACCAGTCAAGTTGTCCACCATTGTATTTAATAAAAGTGTAATGTCTTACCTCATAACGAGTGTGTGTGTGTGTGTGGAGAGTGTTATTGTGTATCATGACAGTGAGTTATGCGTATAGATTCATGTTTATAGGTTGGTCAATAGAGGTTCATACAGAGTGCTTTGAAAACATGGGCAGAATGTATTGACCTACAGGCACTAAAATGCTTTATTGACAGCCATATTTTTGATGTCTTATTGGCTGCCAGCCTGAAAATGTACTTCATACAGTAACATGATGGAGACCAGAGCGAGTTAAAAACAATTTATGATGAAATAGCACAATCTATAAAGTTTATGTAGCATTAGTGTTGCTGTAGTAGATTTGAACCTTCAAGAAGATAAAACAAGAAATTGTTCCAATTCCCGTTTCACTGATGTAGGCAGCAGGGGAAAGAAAGGGAGGACTGATCAATCAGCGGATCGATGGTTTGTTTTGACATTGTACATTAAGACCTAACTAATTGCCAGAGGGCTAAATGCTTTTAAAAACACATCCATGGCGCTCAGTGCAATCACTTAGATTTTTCAAAGCATAGCAGAATTCTCGAAGGAC
This sequence comes from Enteromius radiatus, assembly GCA_032357445.1. NCBI lineage: Eukaryota > Metazoa > Chordata > Actinopteri > Cypriniformes > Cyprinidae > Enteromius > Enteromius radiatus. The sequence continues at coordinate 18,684,051 of JAUCMS010000145.1, read as the reverse complement.
CGAGTGTGTGTGAGTGTGCAAACAACCGCAGCTCTAAATAAACAAAGATCCTCTGATCTCATCATTTCAAACCAGTCCTTCCAGTTTTATATACGTAATTTTTGTAGGTTTAGAATTCTCTTACAGTGTTGAACTATAGAATGTCAATTGCTATGCAATATTTATGTTACAAGCAGACCCATAATACATTATTCTGACCCATAATACACACAGCTAAAATAACAAAGGAGTGGCTTCACAACAACCCCATGACTGTTCTTGAATGGCCCAGCCAGAGCCCTGACTTAAACCCAATTGAGCATCTCTGAATAGACCTAAACATGGCTGGCCACCAACGTTTACCATCCAACCTGACAGACCTGGAGAGGATCTGCAAGGAGGAATGGCAGAGGATCCCCAAATCCAGGAGTGAAAAACCTTCTGCATCTTTCCCAGAAAGACTCATGGCTGTATTCGATCAAAAGGGTGCTTCTACTAAATACTGAGCAAAGGGTCTGAATACTTACGACCATGTAATATTTCAGTCTTTCTTTTTTAATAAATGTCAACAATTCTGTGTTTTTCTGTCAATATGGGGTGCTGTGTGTACATTAATGAGAAAGGAACTAAAAAAAAAGGAATTTAAATTATTTTAGCAAATGGCTGCGATATAAAAAAAAAAGAGCAAAAAATTTAAGGGGGTCTGAATACTTTCCATATTAAATAGAAATATTACAGCCCCCCATAAAAAAATTTATAAATAAATAAACATCTTAAAAACACAAAGGCACATAACAAAATTACTGAATTTAAATAACATAAATTATTTAAAAAAATGGGTAAAACCATTTAAAATACAACATATTATACTAAAACGAGCAACCACCATTGTGACTTTTCTAGATGATATAAAAACTACCATATGTTATATATCATGTCATATATACTGTATATATACAGCTCTGGAAAAAAAATAAGAGACCACTGCAGAAAAATCAGTTTCTTTTGGGTTTTCTTCTTAAAACTGTTCATCTCCCCAATACACCACCAACACAAAACAATGCACGATTGTTTCATTTTTTGTGAACTGCCGTCGTTGAGATATTAAGGATAGAAGCAACTTGATTTTCCCGTTAAATACAATTGGATTCAGGTGCTCACCAAATAAGAACCTCAATAAACAGAACGAAGTATGTTTGTGTAGAAATTTAACAAAGACTGGAAATAAATGCTTGTCATACTCAGAGAGAAACTGATTTAGGAGTAAATTCCAGCGTTCTCTTATTTTTTTCCCAGAGCTGTATATATATATATATATATATATATATATATAAAACACCAAACATCATCCAGAACTTTTAACTTTAATTAAAATTTAGAGGGCCACCTCTTTATGACAGGCCCCTCCTCTTCGTTCTAAATGGATGGTTTCCACCTTGAATCCTCAGAGATATCTGGACAACTGTGAGGTTTTGTGGTCTGTTTAAATAGTAAACACAGATCCATCCTGATGTCAGGGCTTTTTTTCTGGGAAAGTAGGGAAGCTCATTTGGGATATTAGCATGTGCTGTCTATTCATCAGATTGACCACATTAGCAGCTGCTTAGTGTCAGCGTGGAGAGAGAAAACAGTGGCTGACAGCAGGCTTTGGGTCAATGTGTTTTACCACAGTGCTGTGGTACTGTATACCATTCTGTTTTTAACTACCAAAGCCCACAGAGCATGTGCTTGATTTATGTTTTATCTTATATACTATGTTTAAGGTTTTCAAAATAGATCCATATAGAAGTACTAAAGAATACCATGTCCAAAAAACATGAACAAATAAGAACAAAGTGCTAATGCTGTGTAATGCTGTAATGTTGTGCTAGGTAACACTTTAAAGGTATTAGACCACATTGAGTACAATGATCAGCCAGTCAGGGGTGCAATTGTTGATTTAACAATGTAAGATAACCATTATGTGTGGCTTACATGAGTTTAAATTGAGATATGTTGTATATGGAATATTATTTATGTTGTTTGTGTTTTACATATGTGTTTGAACCTTTGATATCTGCAGTGGGAACCACTGATTAATTAAGCTAAAGTACACTACACATTATGATATTATGTCAGAAGTTATTAGTAAGAGAGTCCTGTTCCTGGAAAGCCTCCTTGCGGCAGACTTTAGCTCCAACGCACCTGCCTGAAAGCTTCCAGTGATCCTGAAGACCTTCGTTAGTTGGTTCAGTGTTTAATTAAAAAGCCACGTAATGTCATCTTGAGCCTAATTCGGCATGCAGCATCACTTTGCAGTATTAGTGCTCGTCCAGAAGGAGGACTGGCTGCTGGAGTCAATTCCTGTTGACTTATTGATCAGGATCAAGATGTTATCATGGCATGGCTTGTCCAGTTTCATCACTAGCATTCCTCGGACTCCATGAATTAGCTGTCCATCACTAATTATTGGTGTTTGCTAAGTCTATGGCTCAAATTAACTTTAAATAATACCTACTTTAAATAATAATAGCCACACAGAATGTTAAAACGTAAAAATCTACTTTGATACTTTTGATAATGTCACTGCGCTATTTCTGTACTTTTGATTGCTTGTGAATCTTAGTATTCAAATTAAGACTAAAAAGAGCTTATTTCTATTTTACATCTGACTAACTAACAGCCTGTCTACATGGTATTTCTTCTTCTTTTTTTTTTTTTGATAAAAAAAACCAACAGCACATAATGGGATCTTATAGCTTGAGATCAGCCCGCACATCCCTTCGTGTATCCAATGTCCATGGTCAATATTGATCTAAATGTAAAGGATGCAATGTCACAGTTTTTCTGTAGGTCTTGGTTTGGTAGCAGGTTTCACTTCCTGTGCTTGACCTCTACTATCTTCTCATCTTTACATATATTTCTCAGCACATTACTCAGTTTTACAAGATACTCTCTCTCACACACACACACACACACACCACCCCCGACCAGCATCTTCACAAATGAATAATTCAGAACACAGATAATCAGTCAATGACGTTCTTTCATATACAACTAAATAATTCACTCATCCATAGAGGACCTCTGCATTTATGTGTGTGTGTGTGCATTGTGGGTGAGGCAGGTTTCGTGTGTTAGGACGGCTCTATGTATGTATGTCTCTATAAAGCTGTGAATACACTATATCCTATTATAAACATCTGCAGTGGCTCAGAATAGTTTGTTCTGAGAAATGATATAAAATAATTTGTATATGGGTAATTCACAAATAAAAATTGGGGAATTAGTAGAGACCCAGGAATAGGATTTAACACCCATAGTCCAGGGCAGGGCCTGGGTCCTGGGGACCCCCAATCACTGCACATTTTGCCCATTTTTGTGTTTCCCTCATAGGCCACACCTACAGTAGATTAAATCTCGCAGACTCTACTAAGAAGCTGATGAACTGGATCAGGTGTGGTAAATATGCAGTGTTTTGAGAAGCACTGGTCTAGGACAAGGGTTCTTAAACCTGTCCTGGAGACCTCACAACACTGCACTTTTTTTTTTTCGTCTCCCTTAATCTGATACTTCCAACTGAGGCCTTGCAGTCTCTACTAATGAGCTGATGAGTTAAATAAGGAGTGTTAGACAGGGAGACAATGCAAGATGTGCAGTGCTGGGTGGTGTTTAGGACAGGTTAGAAAACCCCTGGTCTTAAACATGTTTACACAGAAACAATGGAAAAGCAGTGTAGTGGAATGCAAACAGCCTCTGGATGTTTTGATGTAACCAGTATCTGTTTGCATTGTGCGAGGACCAGGATTGAGAATCACTGGCTTAAAGTAATAGTAACCTCGACTGAATAACAAACAAACCAGGGAAAAACAAAAAAAGGTGGAGCTTCAGAACACACCCACCGACTGCATAGCCGCCTCGGACCAATGGTAGCTCAAAGGTGTTTATGAGCTAAAACGAAATCCCCAAAAGTTTCGCTTTAGTCAGCCGATTCAAACTGCCAGGAAAAACTTCGTTTTGGTCAGATTTTGTCATTTCAGTTCGTTCTTCGATTTTGTTTGAAGTATATCAGGGCCTTAACTTTCTGTTTTTTTGTAAATTGAAAGTAAAGAGTCTGATTTTTATCTTGATGTATTGCATGTTCTGATAGTCATGCAAGAAAATATTCTGGGGCCCATGAAATTTGAGTGAAAATCAGCAAAAACACTGGTGGTGACGCTGGCAGGGAAATGGTTAACAAGAAAGTAGGTGAAAACTGTAGTATTACTTCCCTTAATGCTGTATTAATTTGTCCGTAGGTTTGATTTGTCCACTGGTTTAGCAAATACTGTTTTGCAAATGGTAATATCCATGTGTATGCTTTTTCTTTGGATGAGAATGGTGTCTTTTGGTAGGCTGGCATCCGCGACTCATAGGAGCTTAGTCTGGGAGGCGGGCTTAACCTGCATCCACCAGTGTATACTACTGGACGAATCTACAACCAATCAGAACGCTCAATCCGATGATGTATGCTTAGTGACGGAACCTGAAGCCACTGTAAACAATTGTAGCTAGCTTCCTTAAAGCCGTAGGAAAATGTCGTCAAGCTATTTCTGCCGGTTTTTCCGCTGGTATTTACAGTCATTCAGTGATTATCTTTGAAGAGACTAGCAAACAGTTAAGCATCGTCGAAAGGTTACGAAACATCATGTCACGGCATCATGTTACACCCACCTCAGTCGTGCTGGGGAGGGGATTGCGAAGCTCGTTTCTCATTGGTTCCCACTTTTTTGGGAACAGAAATGCTCTAAAACGGCAGCTTGGCCAGACTAACTTTGCTCGTGAAATGAATGTAGCATCAAAGGAAGTAGTCCAGGCTAGTCTTTTGGCACAGATGACTTAGTTTTTACTCCCTTTTTAAATTCTGTGTATGGTTTTGGACAATGTCATCAGGAGGTCATATAAAAAAATATGTATATGCAAACAATAGAGAGTGAGAAAGAAAGAAAGCTTTTACAACCCCAGTCCCATGAAAAACACTGATAAAATCTGCACAATGAATGGAGCTACATGAAAGCCAATGAATGGGTTTTAAATTAATAGTCAGGGGAGCATCAGATTGTGTTGACATATGCATGTCAAATGTATTGGTGTGGTTAATTAGGGGTCTGATGTGAATGCAGCTGTCTTTGAGGGCCAGCTGGGATTGAGTCTTTTGTTTCTGCGCTGTGGAAAATGAAGGGATGCTGAAAAGAAAGAGGAAGTGATAGAGTTGAAAAGACGGGAGCTTTCTTTCGGCGTGCCGACTGTGGATTAGCATTCTTCCGCTGCTTAAGCCACATCTCTCCCGCTCCCACTTATTCATTCTCTCATTTTACTCTTTCCTGTCTGACTGGCCACTTGTTCATAGTGTTCCAGGTTCAAAACAAGCTAAGCTTTATGGACGGCGTGTCGTAGGTAGTGCCACAGTTTGTAAAAGCAAGAAAAAAATGGCATTTGCGCTAATGCTAAGAACGCTAAGAAGCCTATGGGTAAGGAATTTAGGAGACATTTAGTGCTTACATTAATTCTTTCATACAAAACTGTATTATTTGAGCTGTAAAGTTGTCTCAGTTAAACTTTTAACAGTATTATTCTGGGCAGAAGAACGTTGTGATATGTGGTTTTCCGCTATGTAAAGTCTAGCTAGCTACAGTGGAATCTGTTTCATTTAACCGATTTTATCACAATTGGTGCAGTTCCATTTTAGCATGTACTGCAAGATGTTAAAATTGTTATAATTTTATAATAAAGTGTGTATTTTAATTAGCTGGTCCACCAACACGGGTGGCTGATATGATGCAATTTAATGATCGCTAAAGCTGTGAATTTATATATTTATTTTGATGAATTTTTACTTAAAATTAGTGCTGACAAACAATTAATCATATGCGTAATAAATGCTTTTTTGTGTGTGTACTGTGTATATTTAATATACTGTATATTAACATACAGTATACACACACATACAGTATATATTTAGAAAATATTTACATGTATTTACATGTCATATAATATAATTTGTTACAAATAAATGACTGTGTATATTTATTATTAATATACTGTATAAAAATACACACACATACAGTATACATTGTCTGTATTCATATAATATAATTTATATTATAAATAAATTTATTTAATATATATATATATATATAAAAATTAAAATTGTATTATTGAAATGTGTATATATTCAGAAAAATAAATATACAAAGTACAAACACATTATGTGAAATGTTTCAGATGCAATTATTCGCTTAATCGTTTGAAACCACTACTTCGAATTCATGACAATATCTGAAAATATCAGTGTCAATCTATCATGGTCTATCACAGATATTAATGTTTAAGTGTTGATTAAAAAAGTTCAAGAGTAATTTATTTGAAATAAATACCAGAAAGGATACATTAATTAGCAAAAAAGTGATTTAAATCCAAAATAAGTGCAACTGCGACAAACAAATGAGTTTAACTTAGTCGTTTATTACTCATAATTTCAATCAAAGTTTGACAGTCATTCAAACACAACCAAACTGATACATTTTTCTCTACTCCATACACACATTTAGTACTTTGGCCAACTGCTGACATCAAACACGAATACAAACAAGCGCACACACACACACACACGCTGCACTGCCAGCAACAAAATCAAGTTTTACCTTTCTTTTCTCCCAATAAACAAATAAAAACTATTAAAATAAATTAAAAAGGCGACTTCCAAAAACCATGCACTAATTATACAAATGCAACAAATAAATATTAACATCTAAATTAAAATACAGAAGCTCTCCCAATTAAAAAGCAAGTACAGACACAAAAGTGCCGTGGACACGCACTCACACAAACAATACTGATCTAGCGCTGCGACCTCGTGGTGATCTCATCAGGCCACAGGAAGCGCGCAGGTGAGCATTTCTCGTGAGAATAAGAGTGACGTTACATTCATTAGACTGCATTGTTGCACTGTGAGGTGTTGTTCTGAGCGTGCAGCTTTGATTCTATCCTCACGGTGATGTTACGTGACACTGTGGTTTGTTAGATGACCGTATGTCGTGTTGCATCAGAATTACAGCCATAGCAGCTGTTCTTAATGAAAAGTGAGTCAAGGAAACACCAGAAATAGTCATGGCCTTTTATAATATAGCACCAGAACTTTGAAACTAGGGACCGTTTAGCACATACAGTAACATTGCGTTTTTCTTAATAAGTGTAAATTATCATTTCATCCAATTTCTTATTATAGGTACGGCTACATTTTGGATTTGACGGTTTTAAAGGTTCTGTCATTTACTCCTTAATCTGCTCGACTTTCTCTTCTGTGGAACATATCATGCAGCAGAGCGATAGCCGACTCAAAAAATGAACATTTGCTGTTCAGGCCAACCGAAGATGTAGGTGACTTTTCTCTTTGTTAAAGACGTTTAGCTGAAATCCTTGGTGATTCATAAAATGCAAGTCAGTGGCTGCCATCACTTTGAGAGTCGTAAAAGCATATACGGATAACTAGTGATTTATTGCATCCAAAATCAAAGGAAAAATAAATATTTGTTTACTTCGTATATTTATGTTGTATTTGTAAACACACACACATGCATGTATATATTTAAGAAACAAATGATGCTTATATGTTAAATATATTTATATATAATTTACATTATATATAAATATATATATATAGCATAATTTGTTTCTTAAATATATACACATGCATGTGTTTTTACAATATTTATTATATGAAAAGAAAACATGTAAATATTTACAAAATATATACTGTATGTGTGTCTTTATATATACGCATAATGAAAATACACACATACATATATATATATATATATATAAACTTATTTTAGACACTATTAATCAATGCCCAGCACTACAGATACTCATGGCTCCTGATGAAATATTGAGGTCTCATGAAGTGAAATGATTGATCTTTGCAAGAAAACGAACATTATACAGACCCTTGAGAACATACTCACTGTTTGCCTGAAGCTCTGGATTACAGATAATCTTCATAAATAGTGTTCAGTTTCTTGCACATACCAATCGTTTCGCTTCACAAGACCTCAATATATAGTCAGGAGCAGGGTTATTATAGTTAACGAAAACGAACGAAAAGACTAAAACTAGAATTAAAAAAGCATTTTCGTTAACTGAAATA
>JAUCMS010000145.1:18558836-18576730 GCA_032357445.1 Enteromius radiatus | reverse complement strand
GAATGGAGAAAAAAACCTTGGGAGAACCAGGCTTAGTTGGGGCCAGTTCTCCTCTGGCCGGACGCCCAGCACCTAATTTCCAGTAAAATTTTAAGTGCATGCCAGATTGTGTAAAGGACTAATAGTATTAATTAGTAATAAAAGTAAAATATTGTAATAAATGTATTGTTCCACGTTTGTATACTGTGCGCAAGGATAATGGGTATAGTCCAAGACTTCTCCGTTTTCCTGTCACAGAATTTGGTTTGTTTTGGTGTTTGTGTGGACACAAAATACGCTAGCTAGTTTCAGAGTAGTAGTAGTAGTTTCACAGTACAGTTATGTACTTAAAAGATATTACCCCTTAAACAGTAGTTATCAACTTCTTGTCAACAATTCAAAAACTAGCATTTGTAGCTGAAGTAGCTAACAACTACAACAACCCTGCTGAAAACACAGCATATGCTGGTTAGGTATGTTTTGATGCTGGGATGCTGGTTTATGCTGGTCCCAGACATAACCAGCATCCCGGCATCAAAACCTGCCTAACCAGCATATGCTAGTTTTTTCAGCAGGGAACTCCAAGTTTGCTTTAGCTTGGCACTCAAAGTAGCTTCCCCAACACTATCAGTGTTTGTGGTTCTTGTCCATGAGGTTTGTTTGACCACACTCTGTTCGCGTTCGACTAATTAGCCTCTCAAGAGTGTGTGCATTGTCTTCTAAATAAAGATGAGCCCTGCTCAATGCATTAGAGAGAGCAATTTGCTTTGTTGTTGCAACGATCACAAAAACCTTGGGAGTTCTCTGTCCAATCATCTCATTCACACCTAATTAGCTACAATAATGAGAACACAAACTGACCATGAAAAGCGAGTGATGGTTCGCTCACTACGGTAGAGACACCTCTGCCACGTTTATAATTCATCCCGTCATCCTAGCATAGACTTCGGAGAGCGTAGTAAATACAGCGTGACCTTTGAACTGCTGTTTTGTCGACTCTAGATGCTTCTTTACATGCGTATAGTGCAGTTTGTAGAGTGCTAAGGCTTACTAAGGTTTAAAAATGCAAATGTAATGAGTGGTTAAGTGTTTGGATGGTTAGAGGAACCATTATTCACACATTCAGATCTCAGATTAAAACAATGCAGCTAGCAGATACAATGAAAAGGAAAATTAGAGTAAACATTGGTTGTACACCTCGACATTAATAGCTCTTTCCACTCATCAGGTGTCATTAATATTGGTGTGTAAAACGAGGGCGGTCTGGCTGATTGTTGGATCAATAGCTCTTTGTAGGCAGTAATTGGTTTGTTATGGTTAGACGGGCCGCAGCCACTGTTCTGACCCCCTGCTACCCTACAGCAACTGTTTCCATTTAACACACACACACACACATTTAAGTGTATGTTTAATTGTGCACGTGCAGTCGCACAGACCCAACCTGGTGAACATGCTGAAACCTTTTACAAATATTTACTCAAAAGACCAAAAGAAACACGTTCTTAGGTCATTTTTTGTTCTCTCAATGTATTTTAGGCCTACAGTTTGAATGTTTTGCATATATATATATATTTTTTTTTTTTCCATTGGTGTAAGTAGATATAAATAATAATTTCAAAGTAGCTTTCCACACAAGTGCAATACAAAAATAAGATATATTTAAAATCACGATTAATCGCATCCAAAATAAAAGTTTTTCATTACATAATATATGCGTTTATGCTGTGTTTCTTTATTCTGTTTATATTAAAACACACACGTACAGTATATATTTAGAAAATATTTACATGTAAAACCATTTATATATTTATTTCCTTATAGTTGATATTATATCTAAATATATTTAATATATAAACATACATGCATGTGTTTGTATTTATATATACTTAATAAATATACACAGTATATACAAATATATTATGTAAAGAAAAACTTTTATTTTGGATGCGATTAATCGCGATTAATCGTTTGACAGCTCTAATTTAAAAATATGTTGCCCCTTAAACATATACAATGCTACTTTTTGAAAATATATATGTATATAAACTACATATATAAAGAAATGGTAAACTTTCTTTTATCTAGCAGTCTGGGGTGTATATATATATATATAAACATAAACATTTTATATACAGACAATATAGTCCGGTTTGCAGATCACCTGATTTCAGCAACAAATGTAATTTATTTCTGTGATGCGAAGCCTTCAGTGTCACATGATCCTTCAGAAATTATTCTAATATGCTGTTTTGCTTTTCAAAGTTATGGAAACTGTGATACATTTTTTTTTCAGGATCCTTTGATGAATAGAAAGTCTCAAAGACTCACTTTATTTGAAACATAATTTTTTATAACAGTACTGTACTGTAATTTGTAAAACAAAGTCTTTGCAGTCATTTTTGTTCAGAAAGGATGTGTTAGTAAACTCTTTACTGACCCCAAACTTTTAAATGATAGACTATACTTCAGAAAAGCGATCGAGAACGACCTGTTTGTTTTTCAAATGGCTGGCATCTCTTTGGTGGTGTGCCTTCAGAAGTCAACGATCATTCCCCTCGGGCCGTCTGAGAGTCTAGCCGTCTGAAAGCAGTCGCCCTTCTATCGCACTTTCTTTGCCCCGGCCTCCCTCTGACAATCTCTGAAGGCGACATATAAAGCCCCTTCCAACGGTCCGTGCCTGGAGCCTGGTCTGGGACGCAGACTGTGATTAGGCCCTTCAAAAGCAGCTGCCGCGTGGGCTTCTGCCTCCTGATGCCCAAATTGCAGTGTCAAGAAATGTCAAGGTAAGCATTTGCTAAAGAAGAACAGCTGGAAGTGTTTTTACAGGAGAGACGAGTGAAGGGACTACGCTGTTTACAAGATTCCCTCATCCCGCGCTCCTAACACCATCTGCCTCTGTCCAGAGAAGAGATGTGTTTGTCTTACGAGAAAAGAGATGCTGTTTCCTCCAGGGAAATGTCAGTTTATTATTGGATTTGTGCATGCTTGTAAATATTTCCTTGACACTCTAAATCAACAACATTTCCCGGGACATTTGATTATCTGGATGTCACTAGTCCATAGCTCACAGTTCACCACAAAATTAAATAATAATAAATTAATTAAATATTGCTTTACTTAAAGAAGAGAAAGAGAGAAAATTAATATGCATACATCACTGTGCCTTATTTGACTCCCTAAATTCTCATTTTTTTTAATAGAGAGTCATGCTTTTTAACTGCATTTTCATTTATAATCAGCATAAATATTTTTACATATAAATATAATTACATAATACATATTATTTTATAGAAGTTACATTTACAGTGTTTCTAATGATTATATATTTTAATCATTAGAATTTATGTGTGTTTTCTGTTATTTTATTATAAAAAAGCATACTATGTAAAGTAATGTAAAAATGTAATTATAGATAAATTATATCTATACTTTAAAGGAATACTTAAGATATATAACGTATTGTAAATTGTAATGTCTTTGTTTATATTTATATGTATATATATATATATATATATATATATATAGTAATGATATGAAGGGAGCAAACAAATTGACATAAAGGAGCAAATTGGGGCTGTCAGACGATTAATCGCATCTAAAATAACTTAATTATTAATTAAATAATTTTCATTTACAAAATATGTGTTTGTGTGCTCTGCATATTTATTAGGTATATATAAATACATAAACATACATGTATATATTTCAGAATAGTTTGTTTATATATTAAATATATTTGCTTATAATATAAATTAAATTAATATAAATATAGAGATGTAAATACATATAAGTATTTTTAATGTATATACTGTATGTGTGTGTATATTTATATAAATAATATTCAGTGCACAAATATATTATGCAAAATAAACCTTTTATTTTGTACGTAATTAATCGCTTGACAGCAGTATATAAAGTATGGATATGAGATGTATCTATGCATGTTACGTTAAGTGAATCCGATATGGTGAACTAATAGCCGAGGTCCTGATGAATGTGAATGGTGCGTTTACATTCGAGGAGGTGTGGCAGTACTAGTAGTGTTTTTCTCATGCGCAGCAGGCCTTTAGTGCCTCACGACTCCCGATCCCAGACGCTCCTGCTCTTCACCTCAGAGATGCTGAAGGCCTGAAGTTGTGGGTGGTATCTTCAAGACCTGTCTAGACCTCACATATGATCCCCTCGGGGCTCTCAAACCAGTCTAGGTGCCAAGCTGGCTTTTGTTAATGAAAGTGCTGTTGAGTTCGGATCCGAGGCGATCATCAAGAGAGGCCAGGCAATGAAAAACACATGAGAGAAAAAGGCTTGCTCAGCTGGACCACAATTACAGCAGATCCTCTTAAAAGTATCAAATCTAGGCGTTCAAATCTGATCCATCGACGGCAGAGCTTCTGTTGTTGTCTTTTAATGGCCCGTCCTCTCTGTCTCAGCAGCAGATCTGTCTTCACGGGTGGCGGAGGGTGTGATTGACAGTCATAATTGTGTAGATTACTGCAGGCAGACACTGAGCTGTGAGCAGGAGACTATGATTAAAAAGCCGTGCACATTTTGATGTCTGCTTAAATGAGGAGAATGAGCTTCCTGAGTGTCAGTTTTAGTGATACACTGATATATTTGCTATTTTGACTTCCGTGGCATCAGATAATAACAGTATTGGTCTGGGTAACATACAAGCTTTTCATTGCGTATATTATCCATCATGCTCTGTAGAGATAGCTGACCAATAATTTAGATCATTCAGACAAAGGTGCTAATGTTTTTACTTTTTTTGTCAGTTTGGACAAATTCAATTGTTTTACAGAAGCAAATTTGCAAAATATTTAATTCAGAGATTTTTCTTGAAGCTGTAAATATTCATTCAATATTTTTTTTTTTTTTTTTTTTTTTTTACAAGAAAATTTCATTTTGTACTTTAAAATTTCATGTTTAATGTTACTTAAACCATTACTTTTTCTTTCAGATTATTTGTGAAATTTAAGAGCAATTGTTTTAAAAAATCTTGAAAAGTGAAAATGAATATTATAAAAATTATAAAATTTTACATCTGCCATGGATTTGAACTATATTATATACTATCGGTATCGGCATTTATAATGGCCGATAAATGAAACTAATGTTAGGGAAATCGGTTAATGTTTTGTTGCGGGTTTCTGAAATAAAAAAAAGAAAAAATATCGGCCGATATATCGGATTTTAAAACCAACAAATATTTGTATCGGTATCAGCCTTCAAAATCCTTTATCAGTCGGCTCTAATTCAGTTACATTTAAAAAATGTATCACAGTTTCCACAAAAAATAAGCATTTATATTTTTAAATTGTACTTTGTATAGTTATAGGTATATTAAAGAATGTTTAGTGCTAAGAAAATATTTTTAAATTGCTTAGTAATTGATTTTTGTTTGTTGAAAAGCTATACAAAACAATAAAAAAAACATTTTGTTTATTTCGGTAATGATGCTGAAAATTCAGCTTTACATCACAGGAATAAATTACATTTATGCTAAAATATATTCAATCTGAAATTACAATAATTTTCATAAATGATATGAAACAACTAAAAATTACTATCCACAAAGAAAACAGAGTGATGGACTCCATCGCAGTCAGCGAGAGCGCCGCTCTTTCTGTTTATCCTGAAACCGTCACGCTATAATGACGTAAGCGTGCTCCGACACGAATGCTGAAACCCTATGTGAGTGCAGGCCAGCGAGGGAGTGGGTACAATCATGCTCGGGCCCGGTTCACGGCAACCATGCCTAGTGTGAGTACACCCTTACAGAACTTTTTTTTATATATATATAAACTGTTTGATTTTACATTACGCATCCTCCACGCCACTAGAGGTCAGTATAGTCTTTAAGATTACGGTCATATCAGCTAGTGCAACATAAACAAACAATTACAGAGCGCACGTTAAAACCCCAAAAACTAAATTAAAACTCGTTTTAAACTCGGTTGTTTGAGCCCAACACATTTCCAGTCACATGGGTCGATTCTTCCTTATTGTCTTGTTTTAAGCTGAAAGGTTAAATCGAAAGCCTGCAGTGCTTCTGAGTTCAGCTGCAGCTGTTGAGCGTTTTTGTAATAAATGTGTCTGGATGAAGACCAGCGGCAAACCCCAATCTGCCACCGCACTGCCTTATTCCACTTCATCAAAGACAGCCCATCTTTTCTCGTGTCATTTATAGATCCTCTTTTGGTACATTCGCTGAAGTTCAATAGTTCACAGCCATTGTGCTTCAGATTTGTAACGTGAATCCTTTCAGGCCTCGTGCGATGAGATTCTGTCTGTCTTTAGGCCTGGCGCTCCGATAAGCTCTTTTTTTTTCATTTGGGCTGTATAGAAAGCGTGAGGATTGGGATTTGGTCGTTGAGGATTTCGAGCTCGAAAGACAGAGAGGATTAAAATAGGAATCCCTTGAGGAAACGCGGATAAAATGCATCGCAGGGAACAACTGGACGGAGAAATGAAAGCAGGGAGGGCTGGGATGCCGTGTGGGCACTCGTTCTTGCCAGGTCTGGCATCTGATGGAGCGCAATTACACGCTAGATTACGGGACTGGTGGAGATTGTGAGGATCACGTCTCTGAGTTGGGGATCTCTAGCGGTCAGGCTCTCTCTGCTGGTGTGTTGGGAGATCAGACACAGGCTGGTGGCCTAGCAACTGTTTGTTTGGGTTTTTAGTCGTGGCGCTGAAGGGACTTTTTCATGTATGATTGTTTTGGGCTCTTTGCAATTTACAAAAGTGATTGTAAGTGAAGCCTCTACTTTTAAGGTTTCAAGTTTTTGGAGAATAAAATGTCAAAATTTAGTTGAAATAATGATACATTGTCATTCATTGTTAATGCAATATTTATGTAAAAATTCAAACAACATGCTTATTCTGACTTATATATTAATATATTAAAAGTATAAGGCAGCATATTGCATTTTATTGTGTTTTAAATTAGTAAAACAAATGGGAAAATTTGTCAAATTAGAAAAATGTGAAATTACAACTAATTAGAATTTGAGGTCAAATTAACAAATTGTTACACTGAATTACATTTTAGTGGATGTTTTTTTGTAAATCAGGGAGGAATGTATCATTTATTTTTTGCTGGTTTTTTTTTCAACAGAAAACCTTTTTAATTTTGGGGGAAAAAATAACAATTTAAAGCAATATTACACTTATTGTTTTTTTGCTCAAACCCTGTTTCGTCTTTGATCCATATATATATATATATATATATATATGTATATGTATATAACACACACACACAAAATATTTAATATATAATGTATTTTCCAAAGCAAATAGGTGCTATGATCTGGGTTTGCTGCAGCCGCTCAGGGCTAGGTTCAGCAACATCATGTGCCCAAAGAATGAGGTCAGCTGACTCCCTGAATATACTGAATGGCCAGGTTATTTTTTAATTCCCTGATGGCACAGCATATTCCAAGATGACATTTCATTGGGCTCAAATTGTGAAAGAATGGTTCAGAGAGCGTCAGACATCATTTTCACACGTGGATTGTCCACCACATGGAGTCCAGACCTTAACCACATTGAGAATTGTGATTAAAAAAAAGAAAATAAATCGCAATTGCCTTTTTAGTCCATAGGTGCTTTGGGCTTCCATTGGATTCAGAATATTATTCTGAATATTATTCTATAGGACTCTGAATATAATAACATCCTCTATATGTATGTATTTAATATATACCTCTTTTGATTTAAGGGTCAGAAGGTTTTCAAATCTAACAAAATTCAATCAGTTCACTTGTGATAGGCTTCTGTTTTATCTTGGAAACAAGATTATATCAGATTACTTTATAAATGGGATTACTTCATTACTCTATACGTTCAGTTCAATGCGTTTATTAGTAAAGTGTGATGATTGAGCTGTAAATGCTAGTTTTGACCTCCTGAAGCAGCACATGTTGATAAAGTTACTGTCCTCAGTGCTGGTCAGGATGGACCAATCACCAGTCATTAGTGATTTATTCATCATTTCACACAGTAGAGAGAGAGTGAAAGACATCTGCCTGCGTTCAGTCTCCAGAGCTTCTCTGTGCACTCGCTGACATCTGGTAGCTGGCTCTTATGAGATCTCACACTCTTACGGTCTGATTTATTAATGCCACGCTGTATGGCGTCATCAGTCGCTGTCAGCTCCGAACCTTTCATCCACACTCTTTTATCTGTGTGTGTGTGTGTGTGTGTTTGCGAGGGATGTTAGGGTTAGAGAGGATCTTTTGGTCTTGGCATGTTTCTCCAGAAGCATCTTCTGAGCTTGTCTGGTCTTGTCAGAGAGAATTTACACCTTTGTTTTGGTCAGCGTTAGAACACAGACTCATATTACTAAAACTGATATAGTGCAAATAAATATCTGGTGTCATCATTAAGGCAATTATAAGATATCGATATATTTATAATTAGACTATTTAATTTATCGTATCTATTTTATTATCTATATTTATTAAAAAATATTTTTAAGCATGTCTTATATTATTAATTTTAATTATGTTTCAATTGTATTCATGTTTATATTAGAATAATATTACTATATTAAATACAAATTATTATTATTATTACTATATAAATATGTCCCCTTTTAATATATATATTAAAATAATTGGAAATGTATATAACAAAAATGTATAATAAATAATGTGTGTATATGATTGATTGATTGATTTATTTATTTATTTAAAATGTTGATTTCTTTATGACATACAACATGTTTTGCTGTATTTTTGTTGCATGGACATTTTAGTAAGAATAATTGTTAATGGAACCAAAAGTCTTGGAAAATTGTCTGTTTTAAATCATTCAATTTAAAAAAAGCTCAGAAAAAAGTTAAAAAAAGGTCCAGTTAATGCAGCACAATTTATAATATAATCAGACTGCAGCTGTTTTCTTTGGAGCTTCATCAGCATTGCCTCTCATGGCCTGTGGTTGTCTGTGGATGTGCTTTGAGAAGTAAAACCCTGTCATTTCAGCTCTGTCAACTGTTTTTAGTTCTGTTTTTAGACCGGGGTTCAGTGAAGTTTGTCTGCAGACCTCGAGAGCTGCCCAGATCCTCAGCACTTATCTTCATATTAGAAAGGAACCAGTAACAGTAACAGATCAGCTAATTTCGTGTTGTTTTACACTCATTTTATGGTTTACAGTGACTTGTGAAGGAGTTAACTTTTGCAGTGTGATGTGATGTAAATACCAATGAGTTCAGACAGCATGGCTCATGTGATGCTTCAGTTCGGAGTAGAAACACCTGCCTGCAAATACATTTAGTGAGTCATTCCCAGATATCAATGTGATGGATTTTATTTTTTTGTTTTATTGTGGCAAAAAATAATGTTGCTTTTTTACTATGCTGCATTTTTCCTTCATACTGGATGTATTTATATTTTTATACATCTTTCACTGACACGTCAGTTTTTTGGCAGATAAAAATATTTTAATTTATTAAAGAAAATAGCTTACAGCAAATATCCCACAGGCTGTATTTACTTAATCAAAGCTAGAGCAAAAATGGCATTTAAAGTTATTACAATTTCGAAAAACTTGTTACTATTTGAATATATGTAAAAATGTAATTAATTGCTGTGATCAAAGCTGAATTTTCAGCATCATTACTTCCTTCAGAAATCATTCTAATATGCTGATTTGCTGCTCAAGAAACATTTCTGATTATAAGAAATCAGTGAAAACAAATGTGCTGTTTCATCATTTTGTGGAAACCATGATACACTGCAAAAAAATGCTTTTCTAGCCTAGATTTTATGTCTTGTTTTTAGCCAAAATATAAAAAAAATTCTTAAATTAAGAAGAAAAAAAAGTGTGTGTGTGTGTATATATATATATATATATATATATATATATATATATATTAGGAAAAGAAGTCAATATTAAGTCACTTTCTGCTTAGAACTAGCAAAATAATCTTATTTCAAACTGAAAATCTTTTGTAACATTATAAATGTCGTTACTGTCACTTTTGATCAATTAAATGCATCCTTGCGTCAAAAAAATGATAAGTGTGATAAACTTCTCAACTTTTCAGTTATGTATCGTTTTAGTGTTATTTTGTCACTGTCAGCCCGCACAGACACAATATTTCCAAGTCTTTGGAAACTGGGTTAGAAGAAGAAGTTGTTAGTAGCTCATAGCTTGGCAAACAACCCTTTCAGAGTTGCTTAATAGTGAGTGTTATGTGTGTGACACCAATAAATAAAGTCTGAAAATGCTCTGACACAGGCCGGCAGCGGCAGACTGTTCCTCTAAAGAATAATTGGCTTGATGCAGTGCAGGAAGCTGCAGGTCTCTGCCCCACTGCCCTACTGCCTCAGGCAGGACGTCCCGTTTGATCCGCTCTCGCTCTCGCACGCCTCCTGGAATACACCGTAAATCAAGCAAACATGCTACTGTTCATAGGCTTTCAAAAACCACTAGCCTCGGGCCTCACACACACACACAGAGCACATATAGATATAGAAGCAAACAGCCGGCGTTACGAGTCTCGTAAAACGCCTTCTTTTTTCTTTTCGAACCTCATTAAGACAAAGAATGTGTGCTACTCTCCAGGTGTTGGCTAACTAAACAATGTGTAACGCTTTCTTGCCCAAACAAGAAATAGTACATAGATGTATTTGGGTAACTGCGTTTATGACTAAGATACACATTACTTTACGCATGAAAGTAATACTTTGTTTGTTTGGACACTTACCATGGTAATACTATGTTTTTTTTTTTTTTGGACTTCTTTGAAGCACCTTGGATACGACACAAATTGTTGATGCTTAAAACCGATCTGCCTTGACTGTTATAAAAATGAAAATAAATTGAAAGACTGTGAAAGCCTCACAGGGAGCCTTTTTCCTTATGATTTCACATTAGTAACAATAACTAGCATATTTTTATGTGCTAATTTTTTATAATGGTTAACCTTAGCATTTGTGCATGACAAGCATATGTGTATGGTAATGTAATCTTTCATTGAGCGGTTCTGGAAAATCATTCAGTGTTTCTAAAGGCTTTTTTTTCTTCAGTGTCTTTTAACTGGGAGATATATCGGCATCTTTATCTTGCTCACTGGGGATTTTAAAGCCATGTTCTCTGTAAAACCACTTTAAGATTATTTATTGTGGTGAGGAAATGCTATACAAATACATTTGAATCAGATTGTTGAATTAAATGTTCTTTGTAGGTTATGTATCTATGTATTATAAACTTTGAACTGAATGCAGTTCATATATATATATATATATGAATGCATATGTGCGTATAATTTAATTTAATATATACATGTATGTGTTTGTATACACATACACACACACATATATATATATATATATATATATTACTGTTTAGTCACAGAAATGGCACAAAAGTGGAAAATATGCTTCCATTTAATTGTAATTCATTTAATCCTTGCTGCACACTGGTGTTAATTAGCTGCCCTTAAATCTGAAGATTCTGTTGATTCTCTCAATCCCAATCAAAGTGGAAGGGCTCCTAAAGATGCAATCAGTCCCTGACGAGCTAATTAAAGTCGACGAACGCATCCATTCTCATGTAGGTCGGCAGAGTCGTGTTGTGTGGATCATTAGAAGCGTACAGTCGTCGTCATCATCGCTAATCAGCTTCTCTCTTTTGATGAGTGATTTATTTATTATGGCACGAGTGATGACCCCAGCTATAAATGGCATCGTTGATGATCATTAAAAAAAGATGAGATGTCTATCACTGGACGCTTGTAGGGGTTGTTGTTAAACAGCCGTTTGAAGATCCTGATAAATGTGCAGCCTTTTTAAAAAATGAGATACCATTCACTAATCATTAATTTTAAGCTAAACAAATGCTGAAATAATTTGAATGATGCATTTATATATATATGTGTGTGTGTGATTCTATAATTGACATTTTTTATTACATTTTTTCATTTTTATTACATTTTAAATAAATAACCCAATGTGAGATCAGTAATAAAGTCTGTTTTCATTTTGATATTGTGGTAACAGAGTAGTTTTTAGATTAAAATATTTTCTCAGAGAGAGCACAGATACTTTTCAGTGCTTCAGATCTTATCAGTGAGTGACAGTGACATCATTTCCTGTAACTTCCACAATTCTGAGAGATAATTCCTCCAATTTAAAGGCTAAATATGGTAATGGTAACAAAGTCGACATGAGGCTGGAGATTTGGGGACACACATTCTTCTAAGAAAAAAATAATTTCTAATAATTTAATGTTGTAGAATTAAGTAAGTAACTATTTATGGCTTTAATAAATTAAATGAATGAACTGTTGCCAAAAGAAAAGTACTATAAAATATTTTGATTGCAAATTGATACCTGATGGAAAAAAATACACTGACTAATGCGGACAAGAAGAAATTGTGATTTTTAGCTATTTAAGACACTTTTAAAATAAATGATTATATATATATATATATATATATATATATATCAAAAGAACAGCATTTATTTGCAAAATATTTTTTTTACATTATCTTTATCTTTATTAGTCATTATATAAACATTGCTTGAGAAATTACAGTAATAGTGTTCTGTGTTTGTTTCAGTTGCTTATATGGGAGATATAGCGCTGGATGAGCAAGACATGCGCATGTTTAAGGTGGACCGCATTGTGAATTTAGCAGCGAGAACAGTCACAGTTCTGAACCACACAGATGCTGGTAAGTGTGCATGTATGCATGAGTTTGAACGCATGGGCCTGCTTTATATAAACTTTGTGTCAGGAAGACTCAGGAAGAGAACTTGAAGCCATACGTTATTAAACAGACAGAGAAAAGCCTGTGGAGGAACAGTTCCCACATTCCCATACACGTGGCAATTGGGATTTGACTAAATAACAGTACATTTTTTTTCCTAATTAGCCTGGAGTTTTATGATATTTTCACACCAGAGGAGAGAAAAACATGGGATTACAAAGAAATGGGAACGAGGGACAGAAATCAACTTCAGTACAGTACAGTCTGTGTGTAGGAGTTAGCATTCAAAACAATACAAAACCAGGCTGTGCTGTAAATGATGAAATGGATATGAGTGTTATGTACAATAGACAATGTGCAATAGACAATTTAAAGTCACATATTTTTAAATGGCACATACTTTGGCCACAAAAATGTATTTGGACACTATTAATGCAGATGATATATAATAGTAGTTTAAAATGAGCCCATAAAGGATTTGGACTGATACTGGTTGCCAGATGTTATTGAAACATAGTGGGTTTGCATTTGTTTAAATGTAAATGTAAGATTAGAAGTTGATATGTAAGCCTTCTTTCTCTGAAACTTGAGATGAAGATGTTCCAGATGACGGTTTCTTAATTAACCCTCGTGTTGGAAATGATAGGTTCACTTTCCAATGAGACGAGTACAAACAATACGGCGTCCCATCGCAGGAAGAGGGCAGCGACGTCCAGACCTGAGCGGATTTGGCCCGAGGGCGTCATTCCTTACATCATCAGCGGGAACTTCAGCGGTAAGTCTTGTACACGTGCAGCTTTTCAAGTTTAAGTTTTAGTAGCATGTGATTGATTACATCTGTTTGGTGATTACAGTCAGAGCTGGGTAGATTACTCGCAAATTATAGTATATTACATAACATAAATCTAGGTGACTCATTTGACGTAATGCATTCGGAGTACTAAAATGGTGAGTGAATTGCTGATAATGTGCAAATGAAGGAACACAGACGCAACATATGCGAAATAAAATAAAGGTTTGCTTGAAGTTTTGATAGAGCTGATATTCCAAATCATGTTTTATTTCCTGAAGCAAATGAAAAATAATATGGCTTGACAAACGATAAGTTCGTATAATGCGTTCTTCTGAAATAAATTTAAGGGTTACTCCAACCTAAAATGAACATTTTGTCCTTAATCACTTAACCTCATGTTGTTCCAAACCCGTAATTTATGATATTTAGGATGAAAACCGGGAGATTTGCGACTGTCCCATTGACTGCCGAACAATTACGGCTGTCAGGGTGCAGAAGAGTACGAAAGACATCGTCTGAAAGCTCCATCTTCCATCAGTGGTTCAATCATAATATTATGAAGCAATGATAATACATTTTGTACTGAAACCATACAAAACTAATAATACAGTAATATTACTGTAGTGCCATCCAGTGCATAATTATTGTGCTTTTCATTCACATTGTTTCTACAAGTATTGGCAGTGACATAATCTAGAAAAGATGTCAATGAGCACAACAACATCTTAAGCAGCAAATGTTGCTAAACAGAAAATCCAGAGGGAAAGGCACCAGCACGAGCTACCCCCAAGGTACCAATCGTCTAGCCTCGAGGGTTCGGGACGCTGTGGAGGATCCCACTCAATCCCGACCCCCTTAGCAGCCCGGGCATGCATAGCCACCAATTCTGTAATCAGCGCGTGCCAATTTTTATTGGCGTGTTTTCTTACACGCAAAGTAGATTGGTCCCTCGAAAGCGAGATCCCAATTCGACGTGACTCGGAGTGACCGACTAAAAGGGAACAAAACAAACAGGTGCATGACATTCATGGTGATGCATTAGAGAATTTTTGAATATTTATTTACATATTAATTACTCCCAATTCGATCAAAACTATTTGAACACATAAAATGTGCTGATTATATGCACTCAACTGTGCTCTGTATGAATTTGGCCATTCATAATCATGTCCGCTGCATAATTAAGTCTCCGACAGTTGAGTGCATGAAGTGTCTAACATTACACAGAAAAAACATTGTTTTTTTGTTGTTGTTGTTGGTTATTTAAGTGCATTATCTGGGTATTTAAAGTGCATTTTCTTTTAATTTTTTAATTTTTAGTGTGAATACCCTAATCACACTATTTATACTCAAAACTGTACTAAATAGTGCATAAGTGCCCAAATCGGGACACACCCAATGTCTCAAAATTACTTAAATATCATTAGTTACCTAGTTTTTTTTAAATGAATTCTAAAATGTTGTCTTTATTTGTGAATATTTTCACATATAATCTATGTGATTTGTATATGAAACATTTTGTTGACTTGGCAACGAAAACCAATATATTTATTGTTATGAAATTGTTGTATAAAATGACTCATACTCAGCAGGTTTCAGTTAGACTTTGAATGCAGGTGATTTGTATGTGAAACATTTCTTTGCAAATAAAAACACAATATTAGGACATATATTAATGAAATATTGTTATTTAACTCTTTCTCCCCGCCAGAATTATAAAAAAAAAAAAAAACAATTACCAGTCACTGCCAGCATTTTTGATTTCACAAAAGTTGCAAGGCACCTGGAATATCTGAACATGCAATGTGTCAGAAAAAGAACTGAGCATCTGCTTTAAAAAACAAAACAAAACAAAAAAAAGTATTTATTCAAGCTTTATACATTCTTTTTTTTTATCAACATTTGAATGTGTGAACATTTGGAAACAAATTAAAAAAACATTTTGAACAAAATGCTAAGAAAATGGCATATGTCCAGATCAGATTCAGAACAATCACTTGCATCAACACCTCAAAACCTTCATGGTCCAATACGATTTCCTGGATTAACATCTCCTTTAGTAACATTTGGCCATTTTGATTTATATCTTATATATACCAATGGTTGTTTCTACTTCTTCGCCATGTTTTGATCCAGGAATGTGTCTGAGGATGTGTACCAGCACCTCCTAACATATAACAGTGAAAGCTGAAGGTTTCCATCAATGGCAGTTTAAAATTTACTCATACTGTGATCTAAAGGTTCGGTCAGATTTACTGACACTTTTTTTTTTTTTTTTATCAAATGCATCACTCTGATATGAATCCACGTGAATTGGGAATTCTGAACTGATATTTCACAACAGGTTCAAGTGGTCATGTGAGTTGACCAACAGAAAACTATCCAAGCACTGATTTATATAATCACCAAGCTATTGAAATTGTGGTCAATTTTAGTCCACACAAAATCACAGAAATGTCTCGATACAAGTTTGATCTGCTCATTGCTAGTCCGGTGTGTGTTGTACAGGTAGCCAGAGAGCCATATTCAGACAGGCCATGAGACACTGGGAAAAACACACATGTGTGACGTTCATCGAGAGAACGACAGAAGAGAGCTACATCGTCTTCACCTACCGGCCGTGTGGGTAAGTGCAGTGCTGGGAAGGTTACTTTGGAAATGTAATAGGTTACAGGTTACGAGTTACCCTATTGTTAACCGATTAGACTTTTCTAAACTCCAAACATTTTTTTTTTACTAACCTTCTCACTTTTCCATTGTTTTCAAATGTTATTATCTTCAAGTGTTTAAACTATCCAGTTGTGTGAATGAATGAATTAATGAGGCATGGTGCCGGACACCCAAAGCGCTTTGCAATCATGTGTAGCATCTCTCCTCAACCACCACCAGGGTGTAGCATCCAGAGCATGTGAGCGGAGCGGGAGCATAACCCAAAGCATAACTCGCTCAATCCAAAAAGCCCTTTGGGAATTTGCTAATTGGAGAATCTATGGAATAGGCCAGGCAATAGTTTTGTCAATAATGTTTCTAAATGTTGGTACATCTTAAAATCCTGTAAAAATTGACAGACGTTGTAATAGACCATTTTAATTTTAAAAAGTGTGCTTCTTTTATTAATGACACTCTTTGTTAAATGCATTTTCATGAGCCTGATGAGCAGGGTGTATTTAGTCAAATTCTGAATTTCGTCTTGTGGGAGTGTTTTGACATGCAGGAAAAAAAAAGGTTTACTACAGTTTACTAAAGCGTGCACGCGATTACTAGTTTGTTCCCCCAATTTGCTAAATTTGCTAATTTGTTCCCTCGATTTGCTCAAACATGTGCACTCATTCAACTCATTCGTCCCCTTGATTTGCTAAATCGAACATTAGATTTGCTAAGTTGTTCCTTCGATTGTCGGTGTGACAAAGTGAGAGAGAGTCTCCGCAGCGGGAGGACGAAACCTTTGACTCTTCCAGGAAGAAATCAAGCTCACTTTTCTCGCTCATGTGGAGCGTGTGCTTTTCAGTCCTTTCTTTCACTCTCTCCTCTTTCTTTTCGGTCTCTTCCTGATTTATCGCTCAAGTGGTTTTCCATCCAATCCGTTCCTCTGTCCCCGCTTATCTGCTTTGTGTGCCAACAGACGGATTTGTGTTTATGTGTGTGTGGGCTCTCGTGTCTTGACCTTCGCTGAGGAAATGCCAGCCGTTGGTTTCACACTGTTCACCACGGGACTGTCACCTGAACATGTGTGTTTTCTCTGTGCACAATGGCTCCCTGTAGATGGTTCAGTGGCGGGGCAGAAGTTCAGAGCCCAGCTTTGACGGTCACATCCGTTGGAGACAAATCAGTCCCCGGGATGCCGTGTTGGCACGTCGGTTTTGCTCTTAAGCTGCTTCTGTCTGCTGGAAAACAGGATTTATTTTGCTCTTTTGAAATGCGCGGTTGACGAACGTTCAGTAGTCAAAGCACTTCTACAGACCTCACGCAACATTTAGAGAAATTAAGCTGCACCGTTTCAACATCTGTGTTGAATATCAACACATAATCAGTGTTCAGGCACGTTATGATGAATGATTATACAATATGTTTATGTATGATTATACATATGGAAAAGCTTTTTCATTTCTGAGGTGCAGAGAGAGGGTGGAGGGTCATGAAAAACTAACCTTGATTAACAACATAAAAATGGCTGAAGTGTTGAATATGGCTTGAATAACAATTATTCTAACAAACAGTTAAAAAGCTTGAAACTTGAAAATGTAATATTGTGTAAACTTACACAATCTGTTATCTTAAAAGTAGATCCCATGCTTCATACCCAGGATACGGCAAGGTGGGATATTTGGCGCTTTTCCACTGCACAGTACCGGCTCGACTCAGCTCGACTCGGCTCGGCTCTGTATGGTTTTCCACTGTGTA
>JAUCMS010000145.1:18505266-18528864 GCA_032357445.1 Enteromius radiatus | reverse complement strand
TGTAAAGAAAAACTTTTATTTTGGATGCGATTAATCGCGATTAATCATTGCCCAGCACTAATTTATATATATATATAATTTAAATACACACATACAGTGTATATATATATATATATATATATATTTATATTTTGCATTAAATATATTTAATATTTTAATTAATAAAATAATTAATTATATAAATTAATATATAAAATTCTATTTAAAAAATAAATTATATATATATATGTCTATTTATAGATAATAAATATACACACACATATATTATGTAAACAAAAACTTCTATTTTAGATGCAGTTATTCACAATGAATCATTTGAAAGCACTAATAAATTATAAAAGGTAATTGTTTAGAAGTTGTAACAAAAAAGTGCAAAGTAAAATGTTTTTGTTTTATAATTTGTTTTAAGTTATTTCAGAGACGTTAAACAACCTGGGATCTAGACAGGCCCAAACAGTAATCATCTGGCAAATAAAAAATTTTCAGCATTTGTCAAAGTACAACAATACAAAGTATAATCATTTTATAATTGATCTCATTAAAGTAGAATGATGTTCTTTTTTAAATCATAGGGGACAAAGAAAATCTCTTACTGAGCTCTGATGTCTTGTTCTCACAGATAAAGATGAGTGCTCTAAGGAAAACGGCGGATGTCAGCATGAATGTGTGAACACCTTTGGCAGCTACAGTTGTCAGTGCAGAAGTGGCTTCGTTCTGCATGAAAACAAACATGACTGCAAGGAAGGTGAGAAACACACACCAACGCTTATATGTGAATTTACACTGAGAGAGTGTCCCTTTGCAGGACTAGGTCATGATAGGCCATGTAGCAATATGATAACATACTCCTATGTTCAGTAAGTGATGAAATATGTTATTATTAAAGATACTTAGATATTTTATAAAGAAAGAAAATACACAACACTAGATTAGTTAACCTATGCTTACAAAAATTCTCTGTGAATTGCTTTAGGTTAGGTTTTTAGCAAGTGTTTTACCAAATCTATCAGAATTACATGCTGTATGTCTGGAAGGTCACTGTGTTTTCTGTCTGAGAAACGAACAGCAGTCTGGTTGTTTTATATTCCCTATTAGCGCATGACTGCTCAGAAACCCTCTCCATCGATTTCAGCTCACGGACACTAACTAGAGTCTGGATATTTTTAGAGAACGCCTTCCTCTTGCGGGCAGAAATAGAAAGAGAGTGGCAGTGCTTGGGAGAAATGAGAAAGAATGTAGTTTGAGGAGGGTAGGAAATGCATGGATCTTTGTGCCAAAAACAACAGCCATTCTCGTTGTCTGATATGATGAGTGGGAGCATGAGGCCGTTTCAGTGTGCGTTTGAGTGCTGGACGTCACGTGTTATTGGTATCTCTTGCAGCCGGCTGTGATCACGTTGTGAACAGCGTGAGCGGGACCATCACCAGCCCCAACTGGCCAGATAAATACCCAAGCAAGAAGGCCTGCACCTGGGCCCTCTCCACCACCCCGGGACATCGGATCAAAATAGTATGTAATTGTACATCCCCTCTCCATCCATATTTACCATCGTTGGGTAGTGCACAGTGCAGACGGTCATTAGTTCAAAACAAAACCCTGCAGAGTAAAGCAGGAGGGTTTATTTTAGCCA
Source organism: Enteromius radiatus (assembly GCA_032357445.1). Classification (NCBI taxonomy): domain Eukaryota; kingdom Metazoa; phylum Chordata; class Actinopteri; order Cypriniformes; family Cyprinidae; genus Enteromius; species Enteromius radiatus. Next base: position 18,527,234 of record JAUCMS010000145.1, on the reverse strand, counting down.
GCAGACTGCACATTATTCACTAATTACATGGCTATATAAAATTATATAAACAAAATTAAATTATTTTATTTAAAAAAGAAAGTGTCTGGATTGGCATGATTAAAGGAACACGCAACTTTTTTTGAAAATAGGCTCATTTTCCAACTTTTTTGTAACAGTTTCTGAATTCATTCAGCTGATGTCCGGGTCTGGTGATAGCACTTTTAACGGTAGCTTAGCATAGATCATTAAATCTGATTAGACCGTTAGCATCACACTCAAAAATGACCAAAGATTTAACAATTTTTTCTATTTAAAACTTGACTCTTCTATAGTTACATTGTGTACTAAGACAGACAGAAATTGAAAAGTTGTTGTTTTCTAAGCTGATATGGCTAGGAACTATACTCTCATTTTGACGTAATAATCAATAAACTTGGCTGCCGTACAATGGGTGCAGCAGGCACAATTATATTACACACAAACTACCACAACTCAATATAGCATAGTTATTCAAGAACATTTGGACCGCAGAAATCTATGATTGACCGATCAGAATCAAGTATCCCTCACAGCACTGAATAGAAAAAATTGTTTACATATTTGTGCACAAATATTGTTTAATATCCTGGTGTCTTCCTCAACATATACCCTGCATAATGAATAAGTCCTTACAACAATATTGCTCTATTCCAAAACCTAGTGTGAAGTATTTAAGAGAATAGTTCACCAAAAATCAATCAATAACTTACCATGCACTAATTCCAAACTTGTATGAGTTCTGTTGAGTGCAAAAGAAGATATTTTTAAGTTTTGAAGATATTTTGAAGAAACAGTTGGCAGTAGCCATTGACATCAATACTATTTTAAAAGTAACTTTGTAACTACATGTCATTCAAGAGAATAAGTTAGCAAATACTTGCAATGTGTCTCATAGTCAGTAAACAAATATATATATATATATATATACTGTATATATGTAAAATGTGCTTTCAGTGCCAACATTTGATAATAAGCAGTCTCCTAATGACTGCTAATTGAGATGTAGTTGCAAAGTTACTTACTGTTAGTAGAATGTCTAAAAGGGACTATCAGTATAAAGTGTTACCATTTTCTCCCATACTATGAAAGTCTATGGCTACGGTCAACTGTAAGCTAAAATAAAAATGAATTTATAGTAGCCATTGACATTCTCAGAAATAAAGGTACAAAAGCTGTCACTGGGGCCGTACCTTTTTAAAAAAGGACAGATTTGTACTTAAAGTGTCCATTTTAGAACGTTATTACTTCTTAAAGTGTACATATTTGAACCTAATAGGTACAAAAATGTACCTTTTGAAAAGGTACCACCCCAGTGACAGCTTTTCGACCTTTTATTTCTGAGTGTAGTATGAAATAGATTATTATGGATGTTAATGGCTAGTGTCAACCGTTTGCTTATCAGCATTCTCTCTACAGAATTCAGAAATCATACAGGTTAAGTACAAGTGAAGGATAAGTAAATAAAACATAAAAACAGGTTCTGTGTGAATGGCCCTTTAGGGGTCATTCACCCAACACAGTTTTGCATTCCACTTTGCTGCTTTTCCATTGGACATGTTTGTTGCACCGTCTCATGATACTCTTAAAAAAACGCAACATTCCACTACACTCTCTCATGATTTTATACCCAAAATCATAAGTGATTGGCCACTTAAAAGAGAGCTGTCTGTATAGGCAGTGAAGCTTCTCACTAGCTTTTGGAACTCAGTTTCCCTGTTTATTATAATAGTATACAGAGTGTCTGCTGTTCAAATGTTAACACGAGCCGTGTTTTTCAGGCTTTCAATGAAATCGACATGGAGCCTCATCTGGAATGCGCTTATGACCATATTGAGATTTACGACGGTCGGGATGGGAAGACACCCAGCCTCGGGCGATACTGTGGCACCAAGAAACCTCAACCGATCATATCCACCGGCAACAAGATGTTCATCCGCTTCTTCTCTGATAACTCAGTGCAGAAGAAAGGCTTCGAGGCTTCCCATACTGCAGGTGAGCACATTCATCTGAATGAAATACAGAACCACTAAATACTGGAAGTACGTGTAGTCTCATATAATAAAATGATAACCATGCTCTGCTGGGTGTCATTAACAACAGGCCATGTTAAATAGTATAAAGCACATGAATTAAATGTCTTATTGCTTTTTAAAAAAATATACCAAAGTCAATAAATAATGACTTTTTCTATTTGATCTATTTTTCTACTAATTTTAATAAGAAGAAGAAAATATTTTTTACTAGACAGTAGTGAGAAAAACATGGTTTAAATGGTTTGTGATGGTTATATAAACTTAATTCAGGTTCAGATTTTCAAATTGATATTTCCTATTCAATGTATATTTCATATATTCATACATTATATTTAGAGATAGGCCTATGCATTTTATATAAATGCCGAGCTTTACCCAAATAGGTTCGTGAGGGAACTGGACAATATTTGTGGTTTAGCTGACAAAAAAGTTTAAAAGAATGTGTAGCGTGTATTTTTAGAACATAAAAATGCGAGTATGCTACAGCAGCTCTCTGATGTTTGTAACATTGAGTGCTAGTCTGGTTGCTAAAGACTGCTGACTTGCAGGGATATGCTGAGATGCTGCATGTACCTGTCAATTACTTTCTCACGTTCGTTTCCTTCTCTTCTCCAGAGTGCGGAGGCCGTCTGAAAGCGGAGGTGAAAACTAAAGACCTCTACTCTCATGCCCAGTTTGGTGATAATAACTACCCCGGGGCATCAGACTGTCAGTGGGTGATCACAGCAGAGAAGGGCTACGGCGTGGAGCTCATCTTCCAGACCTTCGAAATCGAGGAGGAGGCCGACTGTGGCTATGATTACATGGAGCTGTTTGACGGGGCGGACACCAAATCACCCAGACTAGGCCGCTACTGTGGATCGGGGGTAAAGCACAGATTCAGATTTAAACATCAAAATGCTTCAGAAGTTGTGGCATAAACAAACTAGTAATAGTGATATTCAAAGGGGTAGTTGGACGTAAAAATGTATTTGGTTATGTCATTTCAAACCCATCAAAAACTCAGATCATGATATGTGAGAGATTTCTGCCTTTTCACTGAAAGTCAATTCAATCAAGACAATAGATCATAAACGTCATCCATATGAACCAAGTGGTACAGTCTGAGACTTCTGAAGATACTATTGCTTTAGATATATTTTATTGACTTAATTGAGATTTTTATTCGCATTTAAGCTTTCATCACATACATAGAGCACAGAAACAAGCTCAAATTTGCCAAACCTTGTTGGTTCTTGCGCATCAAGCTAACATGAGCTTATATTTAATGTTTGTTGATCGGTAAAAGTTTGATTAAATCTGCTCAGCATTGCTTGTTTCATATGGATTTATTGTACAATGAATTTGTTTTTTGAACTATTTGAAGCATCAACGGTTTTTTTTGTGGAATGGACTTTTAGTAGAGAGACAGAAGTCCTTAAAGTTTTATTAACATTTCTTCATTCGTGTTTTGAAGATGAAGGAAAGAGTGACATGGAATGAAGCCCACATCATCAAAAATGCATAAAAGTTCAATTTAAGACATTGCAAGCAACCAATCACTCAGCACCATTCAGTATTCTTTGTGAAATAATGAAGCTAATCATGCAGAACCACCTTTCTTTGCCCTTTCTCAGTTAAATGACTTTGTTAGGCTGATTGGTTGCCACTAGCTGTCAGCCATTGTGTTCACTGGCCCCTATTACTGTACAGCAGAGCTGTGGCCTATTTTTGGGACAATCTATTACTTGCAAACCGATGCCTTACAGGATAAACAATGATCTTTGAAAGAAGCTGCTGGGGATTTTCCTCATTTCTAGTTCTGGAGAGATACAAATCATAACAAAAATCTCCGAAACAACAGGAACTATGTGTGTGTTTTTGTGTGAGTGAGATCAGCTTTGTAGGTCACAGAACAGAATGATTATATTTACTTCAGTTCAACGAGAATGACTGATGCTGAGTTTAGACATGATATTCTGATACTGCCACTCGCGATTGGTTCAACCTGCTTATCGACTGAGAAAGATTTGTTTAAATTGAACCAAGAGGATGTTAGACAGTGCGCATTTGTCTCAATCAAGTTTTGGTAGCTTGCCATTTAGAGCATGCTTTTAATCCAAAGCAACTGACAATTTACTAACAGCAGGGAATATGTCCCTCGAGCAACATGAGCTTAAGTGTGCTGCCACATTAGGCTGTCAAAGCCCAAAATAACCCATTTAAGCTTGGTCAGAAAAGAGCAACTTCACAATGGAATCTACTCTGAAACTGCATCAAATGCTTTGAGATTGTGGTTATTATGTGAAGCCTTAAGCACTTTTCACTATCTACAAAAGCAGATATCTTTTAAAGCTCAATGTATACCTCATTTTTGACGCAGTGTGTGCAATGCAAATTTTATCATCAACATAGTACCGAGATACACTACACACATACACATATTTTCCCCCTTAAAGGGGCCATGTGATGCATGTTACAAGCCTTTATTGTGTAGATAAGATCCCTAATGGTGCAAAGACTAAAGTTTTTAAAAGCAAAGAGATACTTTATAAAAGTTGTGAGTTGTCCACAGCCCCTTGAAACAACTCATTTAAGCACGCCCCCACTTTTCTACGTCATGGTGTGGGTTTATTTAACTCCGCCCAAATGTTTACACACAGAAAGAAGATGGAACTATTATTCTCGCTGTAGTGTTGTTGCCGGCGCCATGTTCTGGAGACGCTGTGTCTCACTGTGACTTTCTTTGTGCTTCCAAAAGAGGACACCACTAGAAATCAGTGGTCAAGTTGTACTCTGTTCCAAAACAGTTCAGCACAAATATAAGAGTGTGTTCAGCACACATAATGCTTGTTGTTTGTCCTTTCTCCGATCACAAATGGTGTAATGTTTACATGTCACATTGCATCACATACTAAAACAGTAAAAAGATAGTACTAAGTCATTATAATCTGTAATTATGTCCCCACTGGATGCAACAAATGGCTCATTTGTAATGGCTTTTATTGTTTCGTTTAACCTTAAACCACATAAACACATTGGATTACGCCAAAAGTAGCAACATCATATGACCCCTTTAATTATTTTTCTTTGATAATTAATGAATTAATTACTTTGTTCACAAGGTGGCATCACTAAATAAGCCCATTGTTTCAAAGTCAAAGAAGAAAAGCAGAACTCTAATCTAAAGGAGTAAAAAGACATTTTATGGGTCCGCAATTCAGGTTAGAAAAAATACCTGTGGTTGCGCACGCTATCAAATTGAACACATAATCACTGTATGTTCAATTTACATTTAAGCATTTACATCAAATCCTAGTTTTACTTTGGACTCAAAGAAGCATCCTCACTAAAAAAATAAAGTGGCCCTCAAGTAGCCCACAAAATATTAAACATATTAAACCAAAAACGAAATCAAATGTTAGCATATTGCTAAGCTAAAAACTACTTTTGTAGCTACAAACCTTTTTTGGTAGAAAATAGTTTCTTCATTGCAGTGGATTATGGAATTACCCAAAAAAACGGTATATAACTTTTAAAATCACCACAGATTCTGTATCCATCAGTTCCTTTCGAAATACTTCATTCTCAAAGGCCCATTGAAGTGACCAGTTTAAACTTCAGTTTAGAGAAACCCTTCAATAATGTTGCTATGCTTGTTCACACCCTGAAGTGTCCTTCAGAGGCAGATTTGTTCTATTTGGGTATCTACTTTGTAAACTGCGATTTAGGACTTCTGCTAACTCCAATTTTGATTGCTACTTGTGGAGGGCGCCCTGCAGATATTAGCTCCACTCAACTACAACACACTTACCTGGATTCTAGAGAGTGTTAAGACCTTGATTAGCTGGTTAAGGTGTGTTTAATTAGGATTGGAGCTAAACCACAGGACAGTGGCATTCCAGGAACAGGTTTGGACACCCCAAGTAGTTCCCAAACAGTTATTCCCAATCCTGGTCCTAGAGAACAATGCACATTTTAGATGTCTCCCTAATTAAACACCACCTGATTAAACTCATTAGTGAAGACTCCAAGACCTCAAACATTTGTGTCAAATAAGGCAGTGTTGGGGTTCTCCAGGACCAGAATTGGGAATCACTGGTTCTCTAGGATTGATGAGGTTGTATTGATGTAATAAAAGGGAATTTGTTTTATCTAGCCTACTCACGTCTTCCTCCATCTTTGTGTCTCCAGCCTCCAGAAGAGATCTACTCTGCCGGCGACTCCATCGTTATCAAATTCCGCTCAGACGACACCATCAATAAGAAGGGCTTCCACGTGCGTTACACCAGCACCAAGTTTCAGGACACACTCCACTCCCGTAAGAAGTGACCCCTAGTGGCCGGGAGGGGCCGTGCAGGGCCTAGGGGGAAGCGAAAGGGCCCCAGGGGGAGGGCCTCGCCCATCGCTCGGAGCCCCCCGGCCGCCAAGAACACCCAGACTCGACGGACCAGCCGCAAGAACGCCAACCGCACCTCAGTAGTTCACAGGGGTTCTGGCATCCCCTACTGACTGTGAGGAGTAAAGCCATTCCGCAGTAGACCTTGTTTTTACCTTTTTTTAATTATTACTTTCGGGGTGAGATGTGGAGGGGGGAGGGGGTGGAATGTATTCAGTTTCTGGATACCAATATAGGGGCAAAATCAAAAGGGGAGGGTGGGAAGGGAGGGCATAGCTGATCGGATACTGGAACCCCCCCACGTTTTGTCACCTTTCATGAGCCGAGAGTGCGTTGAAAAACACAAATACACTGAGAAACTCCTACAGGAGAACCGAGCAAACTCACCAAACCAGCCATTTGTGCAACAGTGGGATAGAGGAAATGAGAAAAGAGCGAAGCAGGGGCATTCAGGACGATGTTCCTCGCATGTTTTCCAACCTTGAAACGTCAGATTTACCGCTGCACTGTGGGGAAACAACCGTCTTTTCTTGATATTATTGGCATTGCTTGTTCATAAAGAGTCTCGTAGGCCATTGTGGACATTTTTCTTTGAGCAAATGACACTGTATGTCAAAGAGATGGACGTAATGGCACCAGCATTTGTAATAACTCGTTTTTTCCTGGCCAGTAGTCCATAAGGTTCCCTGCCCGAAATGATCACTCTCCAGGAGGTTTTCCAGAATCAGTTATCATATTAAAAGACTAATAAACAACACGTGGCCCATGTCTGATGGCTGTTAATTGCTTTTGCATAAAAACAGGATGGTGTAGTGGAAACTGCTTAGCTTTTGTTAAGATTAAGGCACACTTTTTTTTCTCAAGGTCTTGATAATGTGGTGCTGTCCTTGTAACAATCATGAACAAATTAGGCACAATCGCATGAAAATTGGGGGGCCCTTTGGTTTCCTGACATCCCACTGCTGTTTTCTTAAATCTTCCTTGTCAGGCTCCTTTCTCATGGAAAGCAGTTTTCAAAACTAGTGTGACTAGTGTAAGGGCCTCAGTCGGGGTAGTTAAACACGTTTAATTAGACATGGCCTATGACTTTCAAGAGATAATTCAGACAAAACTGCTGTCATCATATGCTACAAATTCAAGTACATGGTTCTTCTATGAAACACACAAGGTGGCTTTTGGAAGAATGTTTTTGTCCATACAACGACTCCAAAACATAATGTTGGCTTTTGTTGTATGGTCTCAAAATGTCTTTCTGTGTGTGTTCTGTCTGCAGAAGAAATAAAGGAACAGTGTCCTTAGAGGTGAAGTAAATGATGCCCACATCTTTTCTGGATGGATTATCTTTTCAAGACCTAAAACCTATTGAGAAAACTATAATGTTTTTAATTCATGAGTTAAAACCTGAACTTTTTAGCAGTCCTCATATGTCCAATTGCTAGCTCTTACACCGCTGACTATGGGAAAACTTTACCAATATTTGTACCAATAATGTACCTCAGAGTGTGGGAGAGCGGTGGGATGGTGCTATGTCCTTTCAGTCGCTCTTTCTCCATTGATATCCAGCGTCAGTTGGGAAAAGAGCATGTTTGATGTCAAATCTCTAGGGTTGATCGTTTGATCTAAAGTGTTCACGCACTCTATTTCCAGGATCATCCTTGCGAAGAACGCTGCTCCTTACCTCTCTCACTTTCCGTCTACTGCAGAACTCCTTCAAAGGCTGTTGACTTGGTCTTCTCTTTCTCAACCGCTCTTTTCATCATCCGCTATCATTTCTCACACCTGTTTGCCTTTGTGGATTTACCTAAAGCTCTTTTAAATCTCAGGTTCAGGATATCTGATTGTTGCTACCCACTGAATCATTCCAAGACACAAGACTTGCAGGTTACTCTTTGACTTGGACGTGTGAAATCCAGGAAGGCAAATGATGAGGATTATGGGTTTTAGAGGACACATTTTGGGGTTTTAAAAGGTTTTAGACAATGCCTTCCATCTGAACCTTGAATCCGTTCACCTCAAGCCACGAGTGCTGTGACCAAACAAGTTGCTCTAGATACGATCTTGCGAGCTTCCCCTCATGCTCAAGATCGACTAACTTCTATCCTAGTTCTTCAAATGGATTTTATTTTGTGTGTCTAAGATACCCAGTTTAGCATCTCTGTATTTGAATATGCTTCCTAGCATAGCTTTTTTAGAGTAGTGGAGCACTTGTACATTTTGCTAATCGAAGCACATCCTCCTAAGCATTATTAATGTTTTTAATGCCCATGTTATTTCTTGTTAGAAATAGTGTTTTGTGGGCGAACGTGGGCTTCAAATGATCTGTTTTAGCACATGTTACCTCAGCATAAATAGCGTATGCTTGATTTCTTCACCCTGACTGGCCTTCCCACACAAGACTTGGTACATGTTTATGCATTTTATCATATGTATGTATGTAAATATGTATTAATGTATTCAAAGTACGCTAAACCATAGATAACTTGATGAGAACTAAGGCTATGTGTAAGTGCAGACAAAAGATGCAATTTATTTATATTGTATAGCTAATTTTCACCTATGTATTGCAAATAGTGTTAACAAGTGCATCTATTTCATAAAATGTTATTTTCATTTTGAAATGCTTCATGTCAAATTTTGTCTTGTAGACTCAGGAACTATTGACTGACCATTTCATTAATTGAATAAAAGCCCAAATATATCAATTATGTTACAGTAGTTAGCATGTTAAAGCTAAGTCAAAACAAAGCGCTCTTTCGTGTCATTTTGAATGTTTATTTTTTTTCAGCTAGAAACTGAACATTGAAATGAAAGGTCCTACATGTTTTAAAGGTGTTTCAAGGTCTTGAGCTCACATAGAGGATAAACTTTGTCTCTCCTGCTCATCTTGATGACTGTGGATTTCTAAATAAACCACATCAGTATTGAATTTGCTATATAACAGATCATCAATTATGAATGGTCACCACAGTGCATTATTAATGCCTATCTACCGTTTCCAACATTAAAAATTAAGCAGAATTGATGGGAAGAGCTAAATAAAGTCAAGCAAGGGTCTTAATAATTTTGAGGTTGGTGAGAAACTTCTTACCAAAGAAAATGTGAACATTATATACGTTAAAATATAATTATATATACGTTATTGATATACAACTTAATTATATAGTATAAAACATATATTTAATTTGATTGTTGTAATGTAAATATGATATTTTACCTATGATATACCCAAAAACAATCATTTTAGCTGTATCAGTAAGCCATTTTGGCGTGAATATTGCCTAAACTGTCAAGAAATGGCAAAACTGACAAAGTGAAATTAAAAATAAATTGAGCTTTGCATAAAGAAAATAAAGCAAATTTAACCAACCACCCATCCCCTGTCAGTATAGCTTATGACTATAATTTGAATAAATTATATATTTCGATTGTATATTTCTAATAATGTTTACTACAGTAATATAATTTATTTTAGTATATTCTTGCTTTATATTCTAGTTATTAATATTTGTGGAACATGTGTATATATATAAATTTAATTAATAATTAATTAAAATGTAAAAGTAATTACATTTTCTTGATGCAAAACAAAAGTTTCATTTTATTATTTTTATTTATTAATTTTTCAATAAAAAAAAATTAATTTTTCTAATAATTTTTCATTACTTTTTCTAATAAAAAAACAAACAAACAAAAAAAATTTTTTTTTCTACAAATCACGCTGTATTAATCTGCTGATGCCAGTATTCTGTGTAAGTGTTAATGTGTGAATTTCTCAAAAAAAGAAAAGCAGCGAGATCTTTGAAGGTGAGCTGAACTCCTGCATGCGGAGGGCATTGGAGCGCAGTGGAGAGCTTTTAGGAGGACAGCGAGTGTCTGTGGCTGTAAGTGGATTGCTGCTGAAGTGCTGTATTATTTCCAGACTGCTGGTTAAGGGTCAAAATGATCAAGACGTTTGAAGGTCGCCTGCGATCATTGAAACTTTGTATGTGTACAGTATATGTTTTGAAATACAGATAAATGGCAAAAAAGATGAAGACAGACAGTTAAGTGGATCCGTTTGGCGTGCAGAAAGACGAATGCAAACAGTGGGTTTCACTGGGAATTTAACAAACCACATCAGAAGCACAACATCATCTGCAGAACTCAATATTTGTTTCACCAGAATCTTACAAAAGCCAGCATGACATTCACCATGATTTTAAACTTTTATCTTATAAAAGTCCAGACAATACCCTTAACATTTCACAGATAAAAACAAAGCTCTTTTTAACATGTTTACATGAAATACAACTAAGTGCCCTAAGTAGTACGATCTGTACTGCAACCCTCATAATTGGTTTTGGACAAAACCAAACATTACAATAACATTACAGTAAGACAGGAAAATGTTGGCTTTTTTTTGTTCTTTAAAATCAACATGAAATCAGAAATAGATCCTAGTTTCTGATGTTATTGAACATGTAATTACAAAGAGTCCTCTCTTTGTAATGTTACATTTGGGGACTTTTCCTAATGAGATCAAGTCATTGAGATATATATGTGGTGCTGTCAAACAATTAGTTGCGATGAATTGCATCCAAAATAAATGTTTTTGTTTACATAGTATATGTGTGTATACTGTGTATGTGTATTATGTATATGTAAATACACACACATGCATGTATATATTTAAGAAAAATGCAGTTTATATATTACATATATTTAATATAGATTATATCAATATAAATATCTACAAGTAAATACATGTAAACATTTTCAAAATATATACTGTATGTGTGAGTATTTATCAGCCCTGATCTCATGGCAATTCATACATATTTTACAAGGGGGCTAAATCAATATACAAATTCATAATAAATATACATTAACAAATAAAACAAATATTAGCAAATAAAAACTTATTTTGGAAGCAATCAATTGTGATTAATCGTTTGACAGCAGTAATATAGTAAATGTATATATATATATATATATATATATATAACAATAGTTTATTTTAGTGTTGTTATATATTATAAAATATTAATATATAGTATTAATAAAATAGTATATATACACTATTAAATTTATTATTTTCAGTGCTATTTTATTTTAATTAAAAACTTTTTTATATTTTGTTTAACATTTCAATTTTAAATGTCATTTTTCTTAGTTACCCTTTCAGTTGAATCACTTCGACGTTACATTTACATTTACATTTATTCATTTTGCAGACGCTTTTATCCAAAGCGACTTACAAGTGGGGAAACGATTTACAAGTGGGGACTAAGAGGACGTTACATATGGGAACTCGCCTGAGAGACCAATCGCCTTTGGACTTCAAAGAAAAGGCCAATGAAAATTGGCGTACACAGATTGCATTCAGGTGCACCTCATCACTACATGAGTACAAGAGGGCACGAATGCCGTGCACCTGCAGACTTTTGCTTTGGAGCCTTCGCCGTTCCTGAGCTGGAGATCCCCTTCGCTTTCGTTTTGGAGAGTGGAAGAAGATCGTTTTCTAAAAGAGTTCCTGCGAGTTCATGCTCTCTCTTCCTCTGACAGCGAACAACTGGGCGGCTGTCAGCGGGTCCTGCGGGTTGGTAGCCTTTTTAAAGGCTGTGAACAAACCAGCTTTTTGCACTCCAGCGGGGACCTATTGAGTGCACGGCAGTGGCGCGAAAGATTCTCCCTGGGCTATCCAGGAAAAAGAGCAATATCTCACGGTCGGTAAGACGTTCTTCAGAATGTCTATCCGGCCGTGTGCTTCCGGATGCGATAGTATCTGCACCTCTCTGCACAGACATGATCGCTGCCTCACGCATCTGGGCGAGATCACGCTGGGTTCGTGGATGATTCATGCATTAATTGCGAATGCATGACCATCGCTACAGTGAGACGTTTTCCCATCAACGTCTTCCGGTGGCAGTTCGTTGAGCTGAGGCGCTTGGGGAACCTTGCGCTGACCACGCAGAATGTTCCACCGGGAAAAAAAAAAAAACCTGCGAGCCTCTGCCCCGTCACGTAGTTGCGTAGGGTTTCCAGAGCAGATTGCTTCCCCACACAGCGGCCGAGCATCTCCTCAGATGCACCCCAGAAAGATGTGATGTCTATTGCAGCATCAGAGGGAGATTTGGCTGGTAAGGTGAATGACTCGCCAGGACGGTGCCCCTCCATGGTTGCCGCCTGTCAGAGCCGGACACCGAACTGTCAGCTATGCTTCTCCGAGCCGCCGCGGAGATCGGGCTGGGGGTGCCCTCGCCCGTTCTGTTGAGGCTGGATGATTGGTCTCTGGGGTAGGGACTGTGGCAGCCCCGCGTTCCCCCCCAGTGCCTTTCTTCCCGAAGGTTCATGAGGAGCTGATCAGGTTGTGGCAGGCCCTCCATTCACTCGCGCCCCAGCTCCTCACCCTTAGCCACCCTCAATGGCGGGGCAGCCAAGGGCTGCGTGGCGGTCCCCCAGGCTGTGCGCATTGTTGCGGTGCATGCCCGCACAGCGGCACCGCCTGGCTGGCTCCAAAGCACGTTATAGACAGTGGTGGGTAAGAACCCATCCTGGTTTTTCAAGCTCTGAATCGGCCCCTCTAAACAGGCTGCCAATCAGGATGCTCACCCCGAAGCACATCCTAACAGAAAAGGGTTGTGTATTCGGCACCGGGATGGGTTCGCAGCCATCAACCCGAAGGCAGGTGCTTTTCATTTCTCAATTTTACCTCGACTCAGACCCCAAAAAACTGGGTTGCGTCCAGGGTCGAGCGTGTCAGGTGGCCTGTCCCTTTCGCAACTATCTCGATGGGCTCACTTGCGGGCTCTGTTGGCAGAGACCTGGTGCTTCGGTACCTCGGCCATCTGGACCTTCAGGGCACCCGGGAAAAGAGCAAACTCTCCCCAGTGCAGAGGATCTCTTTTCTCGGCATGGAACCGGACTCAGTCAACATGCTGCCACAGGCACAAGACAGCGGCCCCTCTCAAAACTTTTCAGAGGCTCCCGGGGCATATGGCAGCTTCAGCCGCAGTAACGCTGCTGGACTTGCTTCATATGAGACCGCTTCAGCATTGGTTACCCGATTGAGGCCCGAGATGGGCATGGCACCTTGGCACTCTCCGGATTGGCGTTTCCCCGGAGTGTCGCCGCCTATTCAGCCCATGGTCAGCCATGTCATGGCCAACATTCATGCTTCCTCCACAGGTTGGGGTGCTGTACGGGCAAGCAGCCTCGGGCCCCTGGACAGGCGTCCGACTGCTTTGGCAGGAGAAAAAACTGCCTTGAGTTGTTGGCCACGTTTCTGGATAGGTACTATCCCTCAGTCTTGAGCTCCCTCCACGAGGTCGCCTATGCACTGAGGTGAGGTCTGTTCGTCAACTGATCTTCCTCTTGAGAGGTCCTACAGGGATACCCGATTGCAGTGGGGTTTTTCCTTCCTGCAAGAGATGTTGGAGCGCAGGCTGTCCCTTCAACTCTTAAAGTGTGCGTTGGTGCCATCGCAGCGTACCACGATGCAGTGATCCCTTGGAGGCCCCAACTGACCGTGAGGTTCCTTTGAGGTGCGTGTCGGGTTAACCGCCCAAGACCACACCTCGTACCCTCTTGGGACCTTGCCGTCACCCTACACGGCTTGCAGCAGGTCCCATTTTAGCCACTTGCGTCAGTCGAGCTGAAATATCTTACGCTGAAAACAGCGCTTCTGACTGCGTTGGCTTCCATAAAAAGGGTAGGGGACCTATAAGCCTTCTCTGTCAATGAAACATGCCTGGAAAATCAGGCCGGCTGTTCTCACGTCAAGGCCTGAGAGCCCAGCCCTGTGCTCAAGGTTACTACCACGATCAGGTAATGAGCCTGCAAGCTCTGTCCAAGGAGAAGGCAGACCCGGCCTAGAGTTGTTGTGTCCCGTACGTGCATTGCGCCTCTAGGTAGACCGCAGTCAGAGTTTCAGACGCTCTCAGTGGCTCTTGTCTGCTATGGAGGACAACAGAAAGGTAATGCTGTCTCCAAACTGAGGTTGGCCCATTGGGTGGTAGATGCTTATCTATGCCAGGGAGAGCCGTGCTCCATAGGTGTCAGAGCCCACTCCACAAAAGCGGAGTGTTGCCTCATCCTATGCATTGGCTCACGACGCCTCACTTGCAGATATCTGTAGGGCTGCAGGCTGGGCGACACCCAACACCTTCACAAAGTTCCATGGTCTTCACGTAGAGGCTGTGTCCTCCTGTATCTTCAGTAGAAGTAAAAGCAGGTGAGCGGGAGGCCGGCTGGTGTCAGCTTGCTGCGCCATTCCCACGGGATCCGTGCGCTATCTCTCAGTCGTTCCCTCAAGCAGGCGAACCTGAGTCCTCCTGCCCCGCAGTCGGACCTAGAAGTGGAGTAGCTCTTGACTGTGCTCCTATTGGGTCTCCTTCACCCAGTAGGTTGTGGCTACAAATCACAATATTCCAGGGTCAATATTCCACATTTTATGTCTGTGTTTCCCTTCACTTATATCCATAATCTTATCGATAGTGTATTATGAAAAATTCCACATGTAGTATCGGTAAGTTGAATACATGTGCTCCGCACCCCCAACCACCTGCTTCAGTAACAACTGGCAGCCCTGTGGGGCCCCCTTATTCGGCCCCCAGGGTGTTGGGAAGGTTACGTGCAGACTCCTCTGCTGACAAACGGAAAACAAAAAATCTCGCCTGTCGGCACGGGGGTCTACGCATAATGCAGTCTCAAATTCGTGGCCTTTTCCATGGGTGTTCCCATATGTAACGTCAAAGTGATTCGACTGAAAGGGTAACGTCTAGGTTACGAATGCAACCCACGTTACACCTCCTTGCCGCGACTCTGAGGTCGTGCTGACGCCGGTTCGGCTCCTCAGCAAAAACCTGCAGGTGCACGGCATTCGTGCCCTCTTATACTCACGTAGTGATGAGGTGCACCTGAATGCAATCTGTGCACGCCAATTTTCGTTGGCCTTTTTTTTGAAGTTCAAAGGCGATTGGTCTCTCAGGCGAGATCCCATATGTAATGTCTCCATTCCCTCCTTTAGGGAACGTGGGTTATGTTCATAACCGTATACGTTTCTTTTTAATATTTCTTTAATTTATAATTATTTCAGTTTTTGTTTTAGTAATTTTAGCACTTCCACATTTTAACTTACTTGCCAAGGAAATGTATGTTAACACTTAAGTTTCTTTTCTCTTCCTTTTCATCTGATATAACAAAGGATGTGCAGAATTTTAGTTACTGTTGAACAATAGCCAATTTTCTGAATTATTATTGTAGCTAAAACAGGCTTTTAAAAAATAATTAAATAAAATCTCTCAATCTGAAGACAAAGTGATGCATTACTCAGGAGAGTGACTATTACTTTATACTAATCAACTCCTAATTTTAAAAAATGGCAGTCTTGTGGAGAATTTGTACGATCATTCCTTTTTTCTACAAATCACACTGTATTGATTTCCACTGGTGAGAAGTGATATTCTCGTGATATTGTGGTGGATAAAATAAACATCCTGTTCCACTCAGATGTCACCTTGCAAAACAGACTCAGAAATCAAGACATTCTTCAAGGATGATGAAAAAGTAGCTTCATCTTACATGTTCTATCTCCTGCAGTGTTGTCCTGCTGTTACACATGGGATGAATTCACAGAATTCATGTTTTCCTCTTCTGAGACTCGAACCAAAAAAAGACACGTCCTCACGACCCTCTGAGTCACTCCAATCCAGGTTGTGAATAAAATACAAAACACCAAGGAATAGTGAGCTCTTTACGTCATACATTAACATTAAACACAAGTCCCTGACAGAGCGGTTTTTGATAGTTATTCACTTCAATGTGCCATCATTTCCCACATCTGCTACTTTCATGCAGACTGTAAACTATTCACATATTAGGGTTTCCTCATTTCTAACAGTGTACCATTTACAGTGGAGGCTAAAATTGTTAGAGCACTAGTATTTTCAGCATCTAAAAAACGGTTTAAGTTGTTGATAATGGTTTATTATTAAAGTTATTT
Organism: Enteromius radiatus; assembly: GCA_032357445.1. Lineage (NCBI taxonomy): Eukaryota > Metazoa > Chordata > Actinopteri > Cypriniformes > Cyprinidae > Enteromius > Enteromius radiatus. The sequence goes on along the minus strand of JAUCMS010000145.1, from coordinate 18,510,820 downwards.
CTAACTTTTGCTGTAGCGTGTCTGTAGGAAATATCAGTTTACATTTCCTACCATTTTTTGCCATTAATTGTAATAATTCAGTGAGATTTTTCTCTGAGAGCACCCAGTGCTCCACGCAGAGATCTGATCATCATCCAGCCTGTCTGGAATCACATGAAGATACAGAACAAACTGAGAAAGACTCAATCCAGAAGAACTGTGCCAACATCTCCAAGATGCTTCAAGATGTGTCCCAAATAATGCACTATGCACTCAATCGTATTTAGTATTATTCCAAATGGAATACTAACGTTTTTTTACAAAATAATTCCATAATAATGAATGTCTGTAAATCTAAACCAATATTTCCGACTGACACACTACAGAAAAAGATAGAAATAACTTACCATTTTTAGCTGCTGAAAATACTAGTATTTGAATAATTTAAGCCACCGTTGTATATAAAATCATTTGTCAACACAGAGTTTGTCTTAATCGCAGTCGCTCTCTTGAAATCCATATGCATCCTGGATTCAGATCAGTGTTTCCGGAGCGAACTGCGATCCGGTCCACCACAGCACACCTCCACAGACCCCCAGGACCAGGACCACCAGAGCGGCTCTGAGCACGGCTCTGGGACGACGGCTGAAGTCTGCAGGTCCCATCGTGGCCAGCAGCGCGCTCGTGACGCTGAGTGTGAAGGCGATGGAAATGGCCGTATTGATGGCCACAATCTGACCGAATTTGGCAAAAGGCACGATGACACAAAAAAAGAGTGGAATGGTTGAAATCACCGTCGTCACGGCGCTGGAAACTATAGCAACGCCCACGTGATTGGCTGCTTCGAGGGTCCGTGTCTGCCGTTTGATGGAGGACTCCTGCAAACCGAAGCAGAGGGAACGACACGCGTGAAAAGTCATATTAACATTCCCCTCATGACAGAAAAACAATAAAAACACTCTGACTTTGCCTTTTTTCTGCTTCGCTGCTCTTACTTTGGCGCCTTGTTTTCAAAGCCCTAGATCTACTAAATGAAGAACTGTGAATTTCCCATCATATTTACAATTCAACGCTATCAGCGATTATATTCACAATAGCAGAGAGAGATATTCTGCATTCTGCTTCCTGTCCTCCAGCTGCTCCAGGATCAGACGTGTTTATCTCATCAGTATGCTGACATTTCTCCTCATCACTGGATCTGTGCTCAGAAGCAGCAGCTTTTCTCAGTAACGCTGCAGTCAGAGAGGATTCCTGTTTACACAGTTTCCTGATTTAGTCTTTAGTGTTTTTCTACAAACAGAAATATTCTGTAACACTGTAACACACGTTTCTTAATTCAGAATACTTACCTAATTAGGTTCTTAGTAGTAGCCATTAGAGATGGGAATTGATAAGATTTTTTTACGATTCCAATTCCGTTTTCGATTCTGCTTAACGATTCGATTCTTTATCGATTCTCATTTGGAACAAAAGGGACAACGAATTGTTGATTAGCATCACCAATGGAAAAATGTATTACATAATAAAATAAATATTCTTCTGTAAAATTAACAAAATACAACAAATTATTTTGTGGCGATTCTACAAGAATGTCCAACATTTTCTAATAGAAATTAAAATTCTCCTTTTTAAAAGGATATACATGAACTAAAAAATAGAACTGTCAGCCAGTTACAAATACAATACAGTGGCAGTGTTTGTTTTATTAGCCGAGGACATGCTAACGTCGTTGCTGCTGCTGGGTTGAGAACTGTTAGTCCGGAGCGGATCGAAAATGCAGCAGTCTTTTATTGCTATTGCATGCTATGTGCGCAAATGTTTTAGCTTGTTAGTGGTATTTCCTCCCTTTGAGGAAATATCTAGGCTGCAAGTTGCCCTATTTTAATACAACCAGAATTTTGAGCGTTTGTTTTCCGCTTAGGCGCCATACTTACTATAGACTGAACGTAAGTTACGCAATGCGCGTGATGACGTCATTCGTGCCCACTGGAATCGTTGCAAAGGATTCCAAGGAATTGAAACACTGGGAACCGGTTCTGAACAAGAAACGGTTTTCGATTCCCATCCCTAGTAGCCATTGTACTTACATGAAATAAAATGTACTTATGTAATTACAGTTTGTAATAAATATTGATGACAGAGTCTGTTACACAGATACTTAAACTTAAGTACAATCTTGATACACTTTATTTTAAAGCAGCTTATGTCTGTGTAATATTCTGTCATTTTAATATTGTAATTAGAAAAGGTATTACATGTATTGAAGCTGTGTACTGATGGGTTAAATCAAACTAAGGTGCAGCTAGATGAGGTGTACAGTAAAGACACACATGAAGTACACTTAAGTACAATCTTGATACACTTTATTTTAAGTAGCTTATGTCTGTGTACTTGAATTTATTACGTATAGCAGTAGCAGCCTGTTAAATCTATATAAACTGTAAGTACAAACTGTTAATTACAGGGTAAGTTACATGTTAACTACATATGTAATAGCTACTACTAAGTACTTACTAGGTAATTACTCTGTATTAGGGACACTTGAAAATAAATGTTTCCAAACATTCTTTATAATTTAGTCATTCATTTTGTCCAATTTATTTTTAGCTGAAAATATTTAGTTGATGAGTGTAAAATCAGACCAAATATTCAGACATGTATCAACATTTAAAGACAAATATGAAAGTTGTTGTCGATGGGGCCTCATTTATAAAAATTGAAGGAATTTGGAGGAAGACTGGTGATCTTTTATATGTTAACGATATTAATTAAGGGGCGTTTACAAGGCGGAGAGCTGAAAGCATTAATTTGCGCGCAAGTTCACGAGTCATTGGTTTCACATCTAAAAGAGATGTGTCCGTTTATTTTATGAATCGCACAGATATTTGAGAAATGAATGCAAGATGAAATTTAGGATGGTTTCTGCACAACATTTTATAAATGAGGTCCAGTATGCGTCTTTCAGATGTAAAATCTACAACTCACAAATGATCTTGAACTTGCGCGCAACTGAATATTTTCAGCTCTCTGCCTCGCAAATGACTACTAATTAATGTCGTTAACATATTAAAGATCACCTGTCATCATCCAAATCCTGTTCAGCGATGGCTCACGAGAGCATGAACTTGTTTTTTGGTTTTTATTTAAGAGATGCTGTTTTATCCAGGGCAGCTTACATATGAGTTAAACCCTGCAGCCTCCCAGCGTTCAGTGTCTCGCTCTAGGGCACAAAACTGGAAGAAAACCCCAGCATCCGAACAGCTTAAATGATCTCCCTACCTGGGATCCAATGAGGTTTCAGTGCTTAAAACAAAAGCAGTGAAGTGGGATGTGAACACTTCATGAAAACAGTGAGGAATCTCTTCATTACAAGAGATTTTGACACTGATAGAAAAACGAAGGGCTTATTTACTCCATAACTACATTTTAATTATTGTTTTGTTTTTTGTTTCAAAAATCAAGTTTTAATATCAATCAAAAACTGCAGTTGGGTTGTTTTAATTAAGTAATAATAACTTAAACCAATACAGTTACAGTTACAATTAATTTTAAATTATGTTTTTTACAAAGAGTGTGTTTTTATAGCAAAAGCAGATAACTCCAACAGCAAATAATTGTTTTAAAGTAAAAAAAAACACACACTGTATGGATGTGATTACACAATACACAGAGCTTTTCTCTCACCATTGTAAAGCACTGCTTTTGTGAAAAAGTTTCTGCATTTATTTCTACCTTTCATCCCTTGCAGAACATCCATCCTTGATCACTTTAGTCAGCCTTGATGAAACAGCTAGCACTTCTTTGCAAAGTAAAAGTAGCCTTGTCACCTGACCTGAATACAGCACACTGATTCGCTAAAACAGACTTATTGGCTTCTGTTCACAAACAACACGGGCGCTTTTCAGCTTCTACAATAAAACGTGAACTTTTGATCAGTGTTGCCAAGTATGCAGTTTTCTCGTGGGATGTTTTTCATGTCTGTGGGTTGAACAGCCCCAATAAAGTAATATTTATCCCCTATACTGCAAATTTTTAACAGTGAAATCCTGCCAAATGACATGTGTTATACTTCACTTTTTTACTGGTCATCCCCCCTGAAAAATGATTGGGCTAGTTTTGAGTGGTGGGTTTTGTTGTGAAAAGCTGTTAACCCTGCTCGCAATGCCTTGGAAGTGGACAATACTCAATATCAATGTGGAAAATAATGCAAAGCAATCAGCTCTTCTTTTTTGCAAATAAACTCTTTAAATGTAAATCATACCGAACTGTGATCAGCCAGTCCTGAGGTGTCTGTGCCCCCAGCCAGTAAATATCCCTCCACCAGATGAAGGCAATAGTCCACCGAAGAGCCCACCAGTATGGAGAGAGAGATGGCTTCAACTGCACCCATCTCCCATCCCAGCCAATACATGACCGCCACCACCAGACACACCATCCCTGCCAAAACACACCATGCTTGTTTAAAACTCTTCAGAGCCCAGTTTCAGGGTCCTACTGTTTAAAAACGCTCTCATTTTTATTATTCCTTCCGCTACTTGAATTCAAGCATCATTGCGCATTTTTGAAATCTATTTCCTTGTTTAGTTGGACACATAGGAGTGGGGATGATTTTCCCAGTCTCTTTTCATTTCGCATAATTTGTATATTCGTTCAGTCTGAGTAATCACTTGTAGTGATAATATTCCCGGTTGAAAGCGAGTTAAATTACGGTCATGTCTGGCATATTGTATTAACATATAAATGAGATGGGAATAGAGGCGCACATTTCAACCGCAATGATTTTCACCATCAGTACATATTACGCGAGTCAATTAAATTCAGAATGGCTGAAAAAGGCATTTGATGGTAACGTCCAAAGGGAGACGCTGCATTTAAGTGTCCTCGGTGAAAATTAGTTGGACGTAATAAATGGTGGTCAAATATTTCAAGGGGTTACAGTAAATTTCACATAAGCATGTCCAGGTCACGTCTCATTCAAAAATAACATTTTTGTGAGTAATTGCACATTTGACCTCTACATTGATTGTATTGATGGCATGTTTATTTATTTTATTTTTTGTAATTCCCATTATTCTCAATGGTGATTCGTATTAGACTGTCATATACTGTAATCAGCATTTATTTTATATTATTTATAACAGCTTTCATATTAAAGCAATTTTGTTATTTGCTTGTTATTTTTAATAGTTTAAAAAAAAGAAAAAAAAAATCTGCTTTGCTTTTAGTAATTTTAGTAATTGTATTTAAATTAAAATAAATTTTATTTTAGTTATTTGCAAAAGTAAAATCTGAAATGTTTGTGTTTATTGATTTGTAATGTTAATAATAATGTAATTAGTGCTGTCAATTAAATGTGATTAATTGCATCCAAAACTATATATATATATATATATATGTGTGTGTGTACTGTGTATATTTATTTTGTATATACTGTAAAGATGCACAAATAGCCTACATGTTCATATGTACGTTCATATAATCTATATTTTATAATATACATATTACCAAAAGTTTTCGCTCACCTGCCTTTACTCATTCTATGAACTGAAGTGCCATCCCATTCCTAACTCATAGA
>JAUCMS010000145.1:18486635-18505166 GCA_032357445.1 Enteromius radiatus | reverse complement strand
GATTCTGATCATTTGAATGGGTGAGCGAAAACTTTTGGTAATATAGTGTATATACACACACACACACACACACACACACACACACACACGTGTTTGTATTTATAATAAAAATGCAAAAATTAAAATATATATTATTTTTAATTCAGTGCACCACACTATGTAAACAAATTTAAAAGCATAATAATAATAATAGCCTAATAATAAAAAAATCAAAAAGAATTAACCAGAATAAAAAACAAAAATGTAAACAGTACTAGTTAATATTTTGTAGAGGTATGACATACCCAGAATGCTCAGCAGGATGGGCAGCAACAGCAGTGGATGAGCAGTAAACACTGCTACTGATGCGATGCAAATGGCAAGAGACAGCAGCAGACTGTAGAGGGCGCTCTCTACACCTACAGTCAGCAGATCAAAGAGGTTAATGCAATATAAATAGAGAATCTGACTGCAGATTTATTATTATACAGTTGTTGAGAGTGAAGTTAATGAGCACTCATGTTAATGATGTCTGCGCCTCAGACTAATCGCTCTTAAATTGCTCATTTGTTCAAGAGAGGCCATTTTTATCAAAGCTCCTTTCTGTCTTCGCCACGTTCTATTTTTGCTCTCTTGCCTATGATTTCCATGAAGATCTGTTTCCAGTGCTGGCATGTCTGAAAGCCTCGTCTCAGAGCCGAGGATGCTGGGAGCGATGCAAGCTGCTTCTGCAGGAAACTCTCCCATTGGAGGAAATCAGAGTGAGTCTGAAACGAAGACTTTCCTTTGTAGGTGGTCTGAAACACAGAAGCAATGCAGAACCCTGATATAAAAATTATGGATGTCAAGCGATTAAAACTAATCAAAAACGTTCAAATTCTTTTACATTTATAAATTAGAAAAGCAATAAATATTGAATAGATATTTACAATGAAATATTTGAATTTAATATTGAATTTACACAAAAATATTAAGGTTATGATGCTGCATTAGGGCATACAAGACTGATGTGTTGTGTTATGAAGAACAGTTATATGTGATCTACAACGGTTTAATATTTGTTTGGTGAAGCTACTAATCAAAATACAGCCTAAAATCTGCATGCGTATATACTGTTTACATGTACTTACTATTGTTTAGTTCCTACATGAAACAAGCAAAATTTGCATCCCTATTTTAAAATGCACACTATTTCACCGAGGCCCAATGAATGAAAGTTTCTGGGCACGCTGCATCTGAAGTGCTATTTAGGTGTAATTACGAAGACTGTTAAGAGGTGGAATGAATGCATTTACATCGCAATTAGCATTGCATACATAATGCTATGAGGCTTTTAAACTGCCATTAATTAAAAATTCTAATTCATATTTTTAAGCTTTTTGTTTGTTTGTTTTCTAGAAATAATCGACATATAATAATCGACAGCCCTAATAAAAATGCTTAACAACCTTGCAATGAAGCTATTTTTGGTGCTCACACAAAGGGTGAAAAAAAGTACCATAAAAGTATTTCATATTCTGTGCGAACTATTGAAATGCAGAAATGAACTCACTGATTCAAAAGCCATAGAGATCCAGTGCACTCTACCGCCCTGCATGCCCACTGCACCATGGGATAGCTGGCCAGGTAAGAGGTTGGGCTCCGGAAGAGAGTGACACTCAGGATGGAGTAACGGTAGGATGGATGTAAGACTGTTGCCTGCATGACAGAAACACTACGTGACCAATGCTACAATACAGATCATTTCTAAGCAGCTTCATATGAAAAAAAAAACATTGACAGTTTTAATGTTGTTAAAACATCAGTGTTTATGTTGTAAACTTAATATCCAGTCTTTTAAAGGGTTAAACAAGCATTTGAGATTATTGCTCCTCACCTGACGGCAAACACTGAGCTCCACCAGGCTTCACCAGCTTGGTATTGGCACTGATGGCTTTGCACAGCTTGCACAAGTGCCCGATCTCATTAAAAACATCAAAGTCTGGATCATAGATCACACTACCCTTTGAGGGAGAGAAACGTCAATAATCATTCAATTAATTATTTATAAAACAGCTTCAAAGGAAAACAATCAATATACAGTGAGTGCACAGACTGAGACCACATCAACAATCATGGGTTTTTGAAAAGATGCATGTCAAATTATTACCCTTTAAAGTCTGAAAAATCTTTTATTGATTGCATGGCTTATATAGTACGATATAAGAGAACGTGGTACTCATTTATTCAAAAATATGCAATTTGGTTCAGATGCTGGTGTTTACATGGCAGAGTGATAAAATTATACTCTGATAGCTTGTAATGTAAATCAATGAGATCTGTATAACAGTGCAACAGACTAATTGTATAAAATGCATATAAATATCAGCTGTCAACAAATTAACGTTCCACTAAAACCAGAATATAATATCTGACACTCATGATGAAAAAAAAAAAAAAAAAAAAATCTATGGATAATCAAGTGAGCAAAAGGTTGCTTCATTTTGGGGGGTATTATTAATGCTCTAAAAGTTATTTTTGCATTTATTAAAATAAAAAAGACGTGTATCACAAGTTGGAAGTGCACATATTTTAGAATTATACTAAAATGTCTTTTACTTGCTAAGAAGTATAAATCAATCAGATGATAATAGGCATGTACTGTACTGATTGTGTGAAGTGTGTATAAAAATCATACAGCAGGCTTTCTAGGTCACGAATTGCATGAAGAAATTTGTGTCAATCAAAACTTCTGGGGTTTTTTTTGGTGCCTTGCATTTTGTGTAGTTCATAGTGTGTGGTGTGAACAAAAGTTTCAAAGCCTGAAAAAACAAAACACACAAAAAAAGTTAAGTATCCAGCTACCTTTTCTTACTACTATTATTTACTAAGCACAGTATGCCAGGTGGGATATGATTCTATGACTCTCCCCTAAAGGGAAAAATGTAAATTTGCTTTTAATTTAAATGCAAATCAATGCTTTCATTTAGAGTGTAAAAAAAGCAACACAAATTGAAAACCCGTGTCTCCTGACGATATACTAAGATTATATACATTCTTTTCACTCTATATATACCGTTATTCATTTTGCGTTGCTGTTTTGACTCTCAAAGTGACATTAGCAACTGACTATCCTTTAGGATGTTGTGTGTTTAATTCATTATCTATTTTCATGAAGGGACTTTATATTCATCATGAGTGTAAAGAGCTGTATTCTGTCATACCAGGTCTCCAATAACATGGTTGTCTAAGCGCTGGGTGCGGTTGATGCCCAGTATGCCGAACACCACGAACACCATGGCTCCGGTGTCCACCAGAGGACGCACCGCGGGTTTCCCACACTGACCTCCACTGCAGGGGTTAAAGCCGGACGTCCTGGAGATCTTAACCTGGGTAGGAGCTGATCAGATACACACGATGTAGAATGAAAGAATAACTGACAAACTGACTGGAAATGAAGCATTGCATGTTTAAATTACAGGTTTCAAATGTTTCTGAAGCATAGATGTATTTAATCTCATTTTGGGATGGCCTAAACTAAATATTGTGCTTTATATGTTATACTCTGTTATAATATTGACAATGGGTCCCTATACGAAAGTGTTACAGAGACTTCTTTACATTAACGAATCTGATTGACCGGGGGAGGCCGGGGCGTTCCCGGGGCGGGCCTGTACCTGCAGGTAGAGGTGCGTAGAAGCTGCCTTGAGTGGGTCCATCCGGTCCAGAGCTGAACACACACCCCGGAGGCCCCTCACACACACGACTGGGATACGGGCTGATCGTGTGCTGGGCGAAATATAGCTTCCTGCCCAAAACACAGACCACATTCCTATCACCCCAGACACTCTGATATACTGAAATGGGTCACACAGGGTCAAATGTTGCGCTAAGGATGATTTGATGACATGTTTTTCCCCACTCGCCTGCTGTGCTGCTGCTCGACAGATGCCACGTAGAAGTCAAACTCTGATCTCCAGCGCCGGCTGGCATCACACGGGCGCAGAGTCAGCATCCAGCGCGGCCGCGGGTGATACGCGTGAGACACGCACACGCTCATCCGCGTGCTGAAGTTGCTATGGGGACTGCTGTAGGCCTGTTACCGTGACAACACATCCATCAGTGTTTGTCAGCTCAGATGGAAAGGGCTGTAAAGGCAATCGACGCGCGCAGAAGTGAAAGGTATTACGATGCGCAAACTCCTTCGAGGACGATGCCATTCTTAGGACTCCCTATAGACTTTGAGCTTTGTATTTCACCCAGGTATTAGCAGGCGGGCTGTAACGGCTTTTGTCTGTGTGCTGAAGGTATTTAAGCGAGGTGAAAAACACATTTGCTAGCCATAATTATGTTTTCAAGACAATGGCTTATGTCTCTCGACACGACTGTTTGTGCTCCCAATTGTTTTTCTTTTCTTTGCCTAATGGAGAATATTCAGCTGGCAGCTGTGTGTGTGTGTGTTCGTGCATGTGTGTGTTTGTCAGTGTCAGGCAAAAACAAGTCATGAATGTGAATCTGACCTGAACTGACCATGGCTCACGGGATGTTGAAATGGAATGACTGGAAGAGGAATTGAATTGCAATTCAATTCAGTTATGCAACAGAGGAAATTCATTAGTGCAACAGTAGACTAAATATTAATACAGTCATTATTCACTTCACCACTTATTTGTCAGTTTAAAATATATAAATAGGTTAATTAAGGTGGCTAGCTTAAAACATTGGATATTTACAATTAATAAATTTTAACATTGCAGGGTTTTTGAGAGGTAAAATTAAAAATATTAAAAGTAATTAATTAATTGAAATAAGCCTGACATAAAACATATAGAAATATCATATAAAAAAACTAGAAAATGTTGAACCAAATGAAAGCAGGTAAGTTAAAACTGAAATAACATACTGTAAATTAAAGCTAAACATAAACATAAAAATAAAAGTGCATTCATATTAATAAATACTGTAATAGTATATATCAATTACCCTAAAAACAGCATTGGTGCAGTTTGATGTTGATGACAGTTAACAATATAGCCTATTTCAAAGCCATACAGTAAAAATATTTAATTTTAATTCTCCTCCCTTAAATCCAAAATACAATTTCATATTTGCCTCCTTAATTCATCTCATAGCACAACTAGAATGTAAAGGCATTCTCAATCCATTGCATTTAATTGCATACAATCTTGGTGTTTGTGTGTGTGTTTATATGTGTGGCCAAACAGACCTGAAAGAAGGGCACATCCCCGTGTGTAGACGATGATGCCTGCCAGGGTGCAGGTACGCTTGCACTTAGTGAATAACGATACAGAGGAACAGCAGAGCCCAGCTCCAGTTTAAACACATAGACTGTAAGGAGACCACCTGCAGAAATGCACAGAAACTTCCTGTTCACTAAAGAATCCTAATATGCACAATGTACGTATGTATACAAATAAAAGACATGAATTAGAATTAAATTAAAACAAGCATTTATACCAAGTAATTTACCATATACGTATTACTGTTTTAAGATTTGTAGCTGTTATATCGCCACTTATAGCCAGATCTCCATTAAATTTGGACTGCTTCTTTAAAATCATATGCTGTGTGTGCTTACCTTCGTGAAGTTCAGAGTTTTCGTGTAAGAATTGTATGTTTTTGGGTATATTAGGCCACACCCATTTTCTAAATTACCTTGTTATAGCTAACCAAAGTAAAAAGTGCAACATTTCTTTCAGAATTTTGAACCTAGAGAGTCCAGAGAGTTGTACTGCAGTGGCTTTGAGGCAAAGATTGACAGCAGAGGGTTTTGAGGCAAAGTTGTTCAGAATGAGGAGTTCTATTATAAGATACGTAACGAGTGATGTGTGAAAAGCTGCGCAATATATCGATTTCTTTCAAATTTCTCACAGACCTTTAGGGGCATGAGTCAAAGAGGCCCGCCGAGTTTCATTTTGATTGGCCTCCGTTAAACCCGCCTAATAGGTGCTCAAACTTCACTGGTCAACAGCAGTGTTCGAGATACATATACATGCTCAAAGTCCTTAGACATAAACTATGCTTTTTATTATTGATTTTTGAAGTCAATCACACTAACAGATGCCTAGTTATAGCCGTTATGTTTTGTCGTATTATAGGATCACACAGTGGCCAGACTCATGACATGATTTTTCTCATGTCACCTTAGACTGAGATCTTAATATGTGTATCGCGTCTCATTCCGTTAAAAAAATTATAGCTGTTTTAGAAAAAGTGTCCATGCATCTTTCAAAACTTTCTTTTATTTCTTTTATTTATTTATTTTTTGGATTAAGCGAAAACCATAGGACTAGTTTGCAAAATAGGTTGAAAAAAATCCAAAACAGCTGAAAATGTCTGCCGTATGCATTTTGTTTTCGTCTTAACCCAAGGATTCCAGACACTTAAGCAATAAGCACTTAAGGCAGTGGTCTCAGACTCAATTCCTGGAGGGCCAGAGCTCTCCAACCAGAATCTTAACAATTATAATAGGGTTTCAGCACACTTGAAACTCTAAATATTACCAACCCTAAACCTTTTAAAAGTCTGAGATGTCTACAGTAATGTTTACTACTTTGAAAAGCAAAGGTTTGTTCAGCTGAGAAACTTTGACACTTTAACATCAGGTAATATAAGGTATTAGGATTAACTTGAGTCTTCATTATTTTTTTTATATATCATGTTTATGCTAAAACACACTTTTCTCAACCTCTAGAAGCGCACTCCATTTATGACCTCACAACTAATAGACATGAAATAAAAACAGCAAAACATTAATTTGGATTTAAGGGGGATTTAAAAAAGCAATTAAAATTACCAGCATGTCAGGGAATGTATATCAATAATGGGGTGCATTTGTTCGCATTTAATTTAGTGATTTCACAGGAACAGAGTTTAGGAGTGCGGTGTGTGTGTGTGTGTGTGTGTAAGAGCTGTTTTTTTTACAGCTGATACAGGGGAGGATTTAGAGTGAAATATTCTTAGATACTGCAGAGACTGCATAATAAAATTAAAAACATCAAAAAGCCCCTGTAGTTCAGAGAACATCTAAATGTATGTTTTCACAGCACATTAAGTTCATCAGGTTAATTAACTGTGGGAATTTTATTTAAATGCACTTTATAATTGTTAAACAGACTGTTTCTAATTACACTGTCAAACTGAGATCAGATTAAAACTGGATTTTCATGGTTTCTAGCAGGACGTTAGCTGTTTTACGATTACTGTAGATAAGCTGGAATTTAGTAGCCAAATAATGACACTGAATCAAATTAGTTTCATAACTGATGAATACTGTTACTGAACTCAGCTGAATCAACACTGGACTGATTCAAGTTGAATAACGGCACTATCACCTTCTGTGGAAATGCTTATAGCTAATATAATCTTGTTTCATAATTTGATAGATTTTACATCTGAGGATGGAGACAATTTCCATAGCAACAACTTTATTTCAGTGTTATTTTATTACTGCATTACCTAAAAAAAACTACTTCTAATTAGATTACATTACATTTTAAAATGTAATGTAGTCAGATCACAGTTACTCTATATAGGTTACATGCTTAGATTAGTGTCAATTATTCATAATTAGACTTTTTCTTTCAAATCTTTTATTTCTAAAATTCTAGAATTTCCAAAAAGCTTTTTTTTTACATTTATAAAGTCTTCCTGCTTTTCATCAACTCACATTCCCTATGTACTGTATGTAATCCTACGTACTGGTATAATGTAATCTTCAACACATTTCATGATGCTGATCTTTTTTTTTTACATATTTATTATAAGTCAAAGGTAATCAAAAGGTATTCTGAATACATTACCTAATTTGTGTAATCCAATGGATTACATTACAAATGATTTCTATTATGTAATTTGTAATCAATAACAGACTACAATTCGTAATTGTGTAAAACATTAATCTACTCAGCATCGTATATAAATAAAGTAATAATGTACATTGCTGTTCAAATGTTTGGTATAATTACAATTATTTAGAGTTTTATTTTGCTATTATGCTCAAATGATTGCATTTATTTAATCAAAAACACAGTAAAAACTATTATATTATGAACTATGTGAGTTTCGGGAGGAGCACTGACGCATGATTAGCTACAGCTGTTACCAACTTCCTAATCAGCCTAATTTCCTTTCATCCAATCAAATTCATAAGCCTTCCCCTTAAATATGCCCCTTTCCTTCCCTTCCTTATCCTCCACCCCTTCTCCACCCTGTTATTTCGCGTCTTCCTCCAGGGGGCGAACAGGATTCGATCCGGACGTCGCGCTCAGCCCTAGTTAGGGTTCCATCTGCTAGGGCTCAGCATTCGCCCGACATCCCGGCTCGCTCCCTGGACAGCACGCCAAACACGCCTAAATTGTTTATCATAAGGAATCGCAAACTCGCGAATGTTACAATGCAACGTATGTTAAACATGTTTTCTGCAGTCAACCATCTTGACTAACCTGGTTAGAGCTAGTTATAGCTCACCTCAGTGAGCTGATTAGCCGTGCTCCTAAACTAGATTACCAGCCTGACAACCTTCTGCTGCTATGACCTGGTTTTTCCAGCAGGGGCTGCCTCAAAGACTGATTAAGCTTTGATAAAACAGGTGTCAGTGTTTTTCCACCCTTTCCTCCCAGCAGAGCGGAGAAACAAACCTGCGAGCGTCTGTGTGCTGTTGTTGGATGTAGGTTTGGTCTGGTTTGAGGGAATTGTGGGATGGTTCCCTGAGGTAGAGCTTGTGAAGTCAGCAGTGCTGTGCAGATTATGAGGTCGCTCCATAAAAACACCTGTGAGACACAGAGAGGGGGAACACGTCAGTCTCTAATACTGTAGGCAACACTTTATTTTAAGGTCCAATTCTCCACTATTAACTAGTTGTTTTAACATGCATATTACTAGCATATTGGCTGTTTAGTAGTACTGTACAGCTTATTCTGCATGACCATATTTTAGATCCCTTAATCTCAACCTCATATCTAAACTCAACAACTACCTTGCTAACTATAAATGATCAGTTTGTTGAGGCAAAAGTTGTACTGTAGTCAATGGTTAGTTAAGTGAGAATTTTTAGCTACATGTATTTAGGTGTACAGTGCTATGAAAATTGTATGGCATGCTATGGTAATAATTTAGTACCGTGGTATTTATCATAGCACTGTGCTATTACCATGCTATAACTGCTATAATTTAATATCATCAATGGAACTGCCAATATTAATATACAAAAGAACTGCAGCATTGCTATATAATGTAACGTCATTATACGCTATCATTTAAACATTTGGGGGCCAGTCCAAAAAACATAAAACATAAAACATTTTTAATATATTTTGAAATGCAATTAATCAAATACATTTTTTCCAGTCTTCTTTTTTAGATTACCTAACCTATGAGCCTTCAGAAATTACAATATGCTGATTTTATGCTCAAGAAACATTTCTGATTATTATCAATAAAAGCAGTTATGTTTAATATATTTCATTTTGTGTAATACTTCATATTTTTGTGGAAACATTGTGATGCTTTTTTTCAGGATTCTTTCAGAAATTACATCTTACATCTTTCAGAAACATATTTTTTTACGAGTGTCAGTATTTTCAGTAGTTTTGATTAATTTAATGTGTTGTGTATGTGTAGTATGGTACAGTATAGTATTGTATCGTACAGTTGTAATGTAGTGTAGTATAGTATAGTATGATATGTATGGTATAGTGTCATATAGTATGGTATCATACAGTATAGTACAGTGTAGTGTATGGTATTTTATAGTATTGTACAGTGTAGTGCAGTGTGGTATGGTATCCCACAATACAGTACAATACAGTACAGTGTAGCATAGTATCATATCGTACAGTTTTTGGCTGTTTTGCCACTTTATTTGTTATTTGTCAGGATATAGAGAGATACGATAGTACATTATGTGAGGATCAGGTGGTATCAGGGCAATAGGTTTCATTATTGTTCAGTCTGGTTTCAAACACTTACCGATACATTATACAGATGTTGTCATATATTATGATTGAGCACTATTGCAGACTCTCTTGGATACTTGATTCTGATTCAATTTTGGCATTTCATGGTGAAATATTGTGATAAACAATGTAACTGATAATGAATAATGTACAGTCAGCCAATCAAAACAATGAAAAAAAATGTACCCCTTCAGGGGGACACTAAACATTATCCCTTAGCCTATGTAATTGCTTACTGATGAAAGTTGCCTGACACCCAAATATTGGCACTAGTCAAAAGCAAATGTTTCGGCTCATTGCCTGGTGCCTTCATCTTCTGTTTCTTTCCCTAAGCAGAAAATCTGTAAGCTAATTAAATGAGGCAGTGCAAATGAGTCAAGCAATTGTTTTCAACAAGCCACTGGAGTATATAGTCCAGCAGGACCCACCCGAGCACATATGGCAGGCGATGCCCTGGGCGCTGAGGTTGCTGCGCATGTCCAGCAGTCTCTGCAGGTTGGTGTCTCTGTGGAAGAGCACAGGCGAGTGACTGGCCGGCCGCAGGAGACAGCAGCACCACACCGAGCCCAGCAGAACCAGAATATACACACCTGAAACACCAGACAGGACGGACGTGAGAGAGTACAGAACAAGTGGACTGGGGAAGGGTGTTTATCACAAAAAGCTAATGCTGGGATTTAACACTGATGTTGTATTCTGGTCATTCTGACTCAAAACGCTAGTTAATATTATTGGAATATTGCTCAATCAGAATAAAACATTTTTCTGCAACCATTTTTTTTATAATATCACACAAAGACCAATGACTTTTTTGCTGGCTAGAATTTACAATAATTATTTCATTTTTTAAGAATTATTTTCTCAAGGTTTCAACATTGTATTAACAACTGATGCACATTATTTTTTTATTTACCCCACAGTTCCTTCACAAGGGCTTGATGTAATATTTAACGCACTTCATGTTATTAATAACAACAAAAGCAATATATTGTCTTTATCTGGATATAATGTAATGTAATGGATTACACTATAAACTATAATTTTTGCCAAGTAATTTCAAATCAGTAACAAACTACAATTTATAAGCAATCTACCCAGGCTTTAATATTACCAAATAATGAAATCAATCTTTCCCATCTTAAATCTTTTAGCTTTATAGTATGTATAATGCTATACCCCTGTAGGTATAATGGTCAGGGGTCTCAATACTTTTGTCCATATAGTGTAAGCTCAGATCAATGAGGCCTACGATCGATCAGCTATAAACGTAATACAAAACCATTGCTTTTTATAAGAAAACAAGTTCAGAAAAAGGCTGAATCCAGTATTTAGCGATGACAACGCATATTGTGAAATTTACAAGTGTTTTTAAAGAGACCAGTCATTTTTGCACTTCACAAAGGGTTAAACGCATCCTGCATCCTGCTACATTATGCATGACTGTTTTGTTACTGTCTCTAAGTCTATAATTATAGCACACCGTTGTATCAACACTGCTCAGGCTGCTTACCTAATAAGAGGAAAGAGCAGTGGTGGCCAGGGAGAAACCTGGCTCCAATTTAGCTTATTGACATGCGTACAGCTGCATAAATATGCATTTACACAATAGACGTTTGTGGAAATTTCTTGCTATGCTCCAACATGCTAATACAAGCTTAATTGCATTGTTGCAGACACATAAGGGACGCGATTCATAGCTCCTTTGTCTGAACTGTGAATAGACTGACCTTGAGACTAAGAACAAAATGCATAGAGTCTGAAACAAAACAGCCAGGAAATTTTCATCTTACTCATGCATAAATTGTGTGTACATTAGCAGAAAAATCTGAATCTGACTTGCATGAGTTCACTATTGTACTCTTTGTTTGTTTTCAGCTAATCATTTATCAGACCTTTATACCTTTGTAAGCAGTCTTTTATTAAACATTCTTTAGATCGTATGAAGGTATAAAAGTATATTTTTCAGAATTTCAGTGCAATTATTTATGCATCAATTTCAGCTAGATTTTATTTGATTGATTTTGTTATTTTTTTATTATTATTATTATTATGCAAAACTGTTGACATGGGGCATCATCACATTGCATTTTAATTCAATGAGAGCTGTCTAGTGATTTTGCACTAATTTGCTGTAAAGGTGCCTCCAGACTTATCAAATACATAAATGTCTCCAGTCTTATCAAATACAGAGTGCAGAAAGAGATTGTGTCTGATATTACTGGTCCATCCATCACACTGAAGATCATGCCAAGGGAATAAGATTGTGGGATACAGTCTCCCATGCAGTAGCTCTGTTGTGCACTGCACACTTTAGCAAGTGTAGTCATCCAGTCATTCTATACTTTGCTATGCTATGCTATACTGTACTGAACTATACTATTCAGTGTAATGTTATGTTGTTTACTACGCTATACGTATGTTACGCTATATACTATACCACACTATAACGCTATACAGTATACTGTACTATACTACACTACACTATCTGTTATTAATACAGCATCATTTACATTATAAAGATGTGCATGAAATACATAACACAGCAGATCGCATTCTGAGCAAATATAAAAATGCACTTTTCAATAGCGACCAGATACAATTGGCTGAAACTCATTTTTTTAACTGTAGAGATTCTTTCAATATTACATATAGTTAAAACTGCAACTTCATCATTACAAATGTGTAATTACAAACACAGGTTTCAGTAGAAAAGACATTATACAAGCATATTACAGTTGGTTATAAATGCTTGTCTGGTACATTCAGCATTTTAGCCATATTTCAAAGTCAATAGAAGTAATAGATTTACATGTAAAGATATAATTAAATCCTACATAAATCACTGTAAATGTCAGGTAAGTGCATTTAGTATCAACTGAAACTATAATATAACTGCAATTAAAATACAGTTCCTGTAAGTGTTTAAAACATTAGATTCGGTTCACACGCAAGTATATTCTTATATTGATTTATTTATTTTCTATAGCAAAGTGTACTTCCTTTACACAAGGGCTAACTAACAAAAGCTAGGTAAATCTGAAATTGGACATGCTGCAGGCAGATAAAGTGCTCAAGGACAGCCAGATGACATGCTACTAAATTCAGCTCTTACATGGTATTTTACATAAAACACTGACTGAAATCTCATAAAATACGTACCTCCATACACTTTTTGTGCAACAGCGTTTTTACGTACCTTACTGCACGATTCACTGCCATTTCAAAGAGCACTAAAACACAATACATGAACCCTGGCATCTTTTTATTTTGTTGATATAGGTATGTATTGCTGTGTTTTTATCCGGGGACTGTTAATGCTCTATCATATTGGAAATATGCCCTTCACCAAATCCAACCCTAAACCTACCCGATAGTGTTAACAAATGCAAAACTGCTATGAAAAGGCATTTGTTGGTGTAACCATGTTATTTCAACTTCCTTTTACACAGATTTGAACTGTGTTGTCGAACTGTAGTTACAAGGGATTCAAATCAGAGCTCCTCGACTCTCAAGTACATCTCTGTACTCAATAAGCTACCGATCAATGAAATGAAAACACAGAGATATGAAGCTGGATATGTGTGATGCTAATGTCCAATAGCACCAGTTTTGAGATCTCCCAGCATATTAAGATTATTTTGAAGTCACGTGATATTTTTGGTGCAAAAATTACACGTTTTTAATCGAAACTCTGTAAAAAGGTGTCCGAGTTTTACTGCCTGTAGTTTGCATTTCTTTTGGAAACTGCAGTGATATGTACTTATTGGTATGTATTTAGTGTCTCCCTAAAAAGTGCACCCAGGTACGTTTATGCCATGGGACCAGGTAGGGTAAATCACCTTAATTACCTTAAAGTAATACAACTCCAGAAAGTAACCAGTGAATCAGAGTTAAAGGTAGTTTTGTGTTTGACATGCAGTAAGCCAGTGCTCTGTGGGCGGCCTGTGTGAGTGCTGTCTGCGGCTGAGAGCAAATGAATAAAGATGCTGAACTAATGCAAGCATTATGAAAGCACACCTCGTCTTCTGAGATAAATCTCTAAACATTCCTAATCGTGACAAGCGTTACTCACCTATAATGGTTTTCCGATTCTCCACTACAGGCTGTGCCACCCAGCGTCTCAGGAGCCTCTGAAGGTGAGCGCTGACCACCCCTACACTGCCCTCAGTGGACACGGCCAAAGGAGCTTCAGCCGAGAGCGACAACAACACCGCATCTGACTCAGAGTCACACACACCTGCACAGATATCAACGACACAAGAAGTGACTGAGCAGATGAATGTGATGATCTGAGATCCGTGCCCAGTTTTCCTAATGTGCCAATACTCCAAACTGTATCTGTTATCTTTTAATGACATCATTATTACCTGGTTCCATTTCTACCGTTATTAGAGCAACATCATCTTCATCTGAGAGCGGACTGGGGCTGGTGGACAGTTTAGTTAGAGTGCTCCACCTGTTAGGGTTAACAGTCTCAGGGTTAAAGGAAAGAAAATACACAAAAAAGCAAGTAATTGTATATAAATGTCAGTGTACATGCTTTGGAATGAATGTCCAAAAACAAATTCATTAAAAAGATACAACTCAAAATAAGGATTCGTGAATCAGATATCACTTTTTTATCACAATTTGGGCTGCTTTTATAAAACATTTATGGTGCTTTTGCATCATTTTTGAATCTTGAAAGGTTCTCTGTATTCAGGGCATAGGAGAAGGAAAGGAAAAAAGAAAATCTTACAGGGTTAGAATGACATAAGAACGACAACTGATGACAGAATTTGACTTTGTCGCCATTTACTGACTTTCATGTCATTCCAAACCTGCCCGAATTTATGTCTTCTGTTGAGCACAAAAGAAGATATTTTGAATGCTGTGCTTGTCTGTTTTTTCTATGCAATTACAATGAACATGGGCTGAAGCTTTCAAGTTTCAAAAGCAATGCAAAAGAAATGTAAAGTGGTCTATCTAACTTGTGCAAAATTTTAAAGTCAGAAAAAGACAAATTTAACACATTATTCACTAATGATTGTCCCCCAGCAATGAACTGTTAACTTTAAAATCTCTATAAATGGAGCACTTAGTCAGTGAATTTAAATTAAGAAATGGATCAAGAATACCATTTATTCATTCACTGACTGATTCTATATATCTTTTTTAATTTTGCAAGGTTTCATCTCCATTGCGAGGAAAAGAGTGACCAGCACATTGAACGAAAAGGTTTGTTAATGATGACAGAATTTGTTGTTCTGGGTGAACCACAACTTTAAACAGATCATTTCCTCAAAAATGACAATTCTGCCATCATTTTTTAACAGTATGACTTTTTGTCTTCTGTTAACCACAAAAGAAGTCATTTTGAAGACTGTGCTTTTCACTCTTTTCCATGCAATTACAATGAATGGGGAATAAAGCTTCAAAAGCAATCAAAAGAAGTATAAAATTGGTCCATCTGAGAAACAGACAAATTAAACATTTAACAATTTATATTAAAGACAGTTTCTCATCACTAACTAGCTGCTTATTAGTATGTATATATCTAGCATATTGTAGCAAATGTTCGTAAACGATGGCTATTGTCTTCCAATGAAAACCAGAAAACACTCAATTCGAAATAAAATACATGCAAAAATTTCTCAAAAGACATTTTTTGAAGAAATAACACAATCTACCATTTGGGACAGGTGTTGGCACGGGCAGCTCCACACTGGCTCCAGATGCAAAGGGCAGCAGGCATGAGAATGGACACCCAAAGCCAGCAGCAGCTCACAATGAGCGACATGAACAAACCGAAGTCATGAACCGCTGGGATCTAATGACGCATGCAAAACAGATAAAGGTCACGCGTCAGGTGTTGTCAGAATTTCTCACTCCTTTGCATGTTTTAAAATAAATTAACCGGCAGGATTCACATTATACCAGTATACGCTACTGAATAAACATGAGTCAGTGACAGAAACATAAAAGCCCCATGGGTACAAAAGCTACCGTGAATAAAATAAGACCCCTCTTTAAAGATAAAGCAATGTTTGACTGTTCTTGCGGCTTATTTCATCATTTGTGCTCATGGTGTTTATTTTTTGATTGATGTTAGATCCTGAGCTTCAAAGTAGGAGGTCACACACAAATCCTCAAGTTCACTAAGAACTTTAGCTCGTTTTATCACACCTCTTAAAGCTCTGATGACAGGAATGTTACAGAACGTACAGGTCACAGGTCGTGACTGAAAGCAGAATTTTCTAAATAGTGTCATTTTTACATGGTGTTAAATTGACACCACTATAACTAAAAATCGCTAGGGAATTTATGCCACTACTATGAGCACACTGACATATGCATGTGCACCATTTACCAAACAACCCCCGATGAGCAACAATGTGAATTACATTAGCATGTTGAGGTTAGCAATCATAACAGAGGTCATTTATATAACACTTCCTGGAATGAAGCAGCTTACTTGGCATATACGGTTCAAGTCAAAAGTTTACACACACCTTGCAGAGTGTACAGAATCAGTTTACCAAAATAAGAGAGATCATAAAAAAATAATGTCATTGTTTATTTAGTACTGACCTGAATAAAATATTTCACATAAAAGATGTTTACATATAAGAGAAAATAACAGTTGAATTTATGTTCATTTTAGTTTGATATTTTTTTTAGTAATATAGTAGTTGTGCATGAGTCCCTTGTTTGTCCTGAATATTTGAACTTCCCGCTGTTCTTCCTTCATGTCCCACAAATTATTTGGTATTCCAGCATTTTTGTGTATTTGAACCCGTTCCAACAATGGCTGTATGATTTTGAGATCAATCTTTTCACACTGAGGAAAACTGAGGCACTTATGTGCAACAATAGCAGAAGATGCCCCAGAAGAAAAAAAAAAAACCCATGCATTTAGAGGGGGTGAAAACTTTTGAACAGAATGGCTGTTTCTCATTTTGCCTAAATGTATTTTTTGGTATTGCTGTTTAGAAGCTACAGAAGATACTTACATGTTTCCCAGAAGACAAAATGGGTTAAATTTAAAGAGTTTTCAGCCCCAGCTTTCAATGCATAAAAAACCTGGGGCATGTAAACTTTTTACACTAGGTAAATTATTTAACAGGGTACATTGTTACATATATTCTGTTACTCCCCAGCCCTGCTGGTGTGGTACCTTTTTTAAAAAGTACTAATATGCAGCATTTATGCATTATATAGATACAAATATGAACCCTGCAGGGGCAAATAAAGTATAGTACGAAGTATGTCAGACTAAAAGATTTTTTTTTACCTTTCTTCTTAAGAGTGTCTTAAAATATTTCATTGGATTACTACACAAGCTACTGTACCTTTTAGGCCTTGTAAATATCAGAAATGGCGCATTTTTTTGCACAGAATAAAACTAAAGGTTTTTTTTCTCCCTCTCTGAGCTCCACATTCTCAATATAACATACTATATGATCCATAAAAGCCTGATGTATCAAATATGATATTACACGTAATATTGCATGAGATAAATATGGTATTACAACTATTTTATGACTTATTTTCAACATTTTGTCTAAAAGGTTCCATAAACTCCTATTTAAAATTTGGACTGTTATATATGTAAGGCTTTAAGTTACAGCAGCAAAAACAGACTGTGAAAAACAGTCCAGAAAAACTCAAATATTTTTGGTGCAAGAAACCTTGACTTGCACTGTAAGTGAACTTAACAAAGTCCTCCCCAAGAGTAGGTTTTAGTACTTTACTTAGAAAGCACTCGTCAAAATGTTAGCACATCTCTGTTTGGAGAATTGATTTTCTGGACATGTTTATTCTGCAAGGCTGACTGCACCTGTGAGAAGGTGTTTGCAGCATATGCTGCTGCTGTTGTGAAGGACGTGAGGAACGTGGCTCGGCCTGCTGTCTTTACTGTGTAGATCATACGCTCCATTGAACAAGTCAGGTGGGCTGACTGTCTGAATGTACTGATGAACACAAACACGTCATCCACACCTAGAAGGAAAGAAACAGGAAGGTTCAGCTTAAGATGGTAGGAGTCATCTGTATGTTCATTTACAATGCTCGTAAGTTGTTTTATTTTTCTCACCGATGCCGATGATGACGAAAGCTGCCACTCCATTGAGAATGCCGAGATATTTCACCCCAAACATCACATGATACAAGAAGAGCGCCACGAGACAGCTCAGGCCAATACTGGCCAAGCCAAAGAACGTCAGAAACACTGCAGAGAAACAAAATGGATACTGTATGAAGCATAATGTCAAATAAAAGAAATGACTGGGCTTTCAGTGCAGGAAAAACTATTTTGAGAGTATATCTCGCCGTATTATAAGCTACTCACTTAAACCACAGTAAAGGTCAAATTGAGCTATTCTTTTCAAGATACTAAAAAATCACCTAAAAGATTATTTAAAAGGGCAGTTTCTTTTAAATATATTGCTGCAATTTGATAACTGCACATGCAATCAAACTGAATTTACCAGCAACTGAAATAATACAGATATCAACCTTTACACTAATTTACTTCTATTAAGCTTAGGTAAGGGGAAAAAATGCCCAGAAACGGTTTTACAGGTCCATTTACAACCCTAGAATTTGACCCTAGAAT
>JAUCMS010000145.1:18451210-18464999 GCA_032357445.1 Enteromius radiatus | reverse complement strand
TGTGTTTGATTAGGGTTAGATCCAAACTCTGCAGTGCATCGGACCTCCAGGGTAAGATTTGAGGAACCCTGCTCTAGTCCAAGGCAAGGGTCCAGGGTGGAGCTGGCGGACACCAAGAGCCCCAGGGCAGAGTAGAAAGCCAGGGCGGAGCTGGAGGACACCAGGGAGGAACAGGCATGACTGAAACAGAGAGGTCAATAGCGGCTCTTATGGCCGAAACAGGGCAGGACAGGAGTTCAAGTGACTAGGCATCAGTGACTAGGCATGAAAAGGCTCAGAGACGGCTTCCATAGCCGTGGCAGGACAGGATGAAGATTCGACCAGGGCCCCCGTGGCCATGACAGGGCAGGACAAGAGCTCAGAAACGGCTTCCATAGCCGTTACAGGACTAAAGGAGGCTTCCATGGTGGCCCTTATGGCCATGGCAGGGCAAGATGAGGGTTCAGCGACCTCCGTGGCCGTAACGAGACATAACAAAGACTTGTGGACATCTTCCTTAGCTGTAGCAGAGCGAGGTGTGGGTACTATAGCAGCCCTCATGGCCGTGGCAGGGCACGGTGAGAGTTTATTGGCCTCCATGGCCAGGACTAGGCATGATGAGAGTTCAATGGTGACCCTTCTGGTCGTGGCAGGGCAGGACAGGGGTTCTGTGGGGCAAACCAATGATCCTGGGGGTTGTGCAGCCCCTGGCGGAACCTCTGGAGGATCTACAGCACAAGCCAACACCTCCAGTGGTTCCCGGACTGGAGCAGCTCTGAGGATTCTTGGACTGGATCTGGCTCTGGATCAGGCTCAGAGGATTCTTGGACTAGATCTGCTCTGGAGTGCAGTGTGCGGCTCACACACTCAAAAGAGTCAACGCCATGATAGGGAGAACAAAGGATAGAGGGACTGTCTCTGATATCGCCTGTGCAGAAACCCTGGAGAGACCCGCTGCACGCACCAACATTAGTGGTGGGTCCTTCAAACTGGACACCAGCCTCCTACATCCTTGAGTAGCCCAGGAGTCTTCATTTGCAACATCCATCATGCTCAAGAACAAGGAGACATGTGATATGGCTGAAGACTGTGGCTTGATTTCCGTGAAGGCTGACGGCCATCTTGGGCTGTGGCTCTGGAGTGGCAGCCATCTTGTGCAGCTGCTCTCGCTGATCAGATGAGACATGGCATGGGTCTGGCAGAGCGGCGTAGAGGTTACCTGGCTCTGAATGATCAGGGTAGACGTAGTGTAACTCAGGATGAACAGATGTGGAGTGACGTGACTCTAGCTAATCAGATGAGGTGTAACAGGAGCTTGGAAGATCAGTGATAAAGTTGACCTGATGGGTGAGGAACAACATGACAACAACTTGACTGGCCTTGTGAAGCTCTATAAAACTTCTACTTAACTCATGAAGCTCGGGTGTGGGGTGACTTGGCTGGTGAACCTCAATGGTGACCTGACTTGACTCTTGATGGTCGACTGTAGCTTGACTGAACAATGGCTTAACTTGACTTGGTAAGAATGACTGTGTGTTGGTAAGAATGACAATGCTTGTCTTGGCTAAACAAAGGCAGCTGTGGAATGACGGGGTGCCATGATGTCCACCATTTTACGATCCGCCTCCGTTGCGGCCACCATTTTGTGAGTGCACTTGGACGCATTGGTCATTTCAGTACTGATTGTGGTGTCACATTCCCCCTCCATGACACCCACAGTGAGAAAAGAGCCTGAGCTCAACAAAGCAAAGCAAAGTCAATAATTCCAGCCAAACATGAACATGGACTATTGCGCCAGCAAAGGCTGGTTAATGCCATCACAAACAATTTCAATAAGAATTATATCTGGGAGGTCGGAATCAATAACAATGGCTAAAATCCTGGACATGACCTTCCGAAGATTGTGTACCCTGCTTGAGTGCAAATAGCATCGCCATAGTGTCCATACCTGGGAAGACCTCTTGAACATGAAATGTGTGTGTGACTTAAATTGTTCTTCTGATAGGAACCAGGTATGTGTGCAATCAGTTCCTAACCGGGTGTGCAAACAGTCTTAGGAATGGGGTGTTATGGGAAATGGAGTTTCTGAGATGATGGTGATGTTCTGGATGGAGTACCCTCTGGAGAGGCTTATGGGCACTCCTGCTGGAAATCATGACAATAAGTGTAGCATAGGCTCACCCCATTTTTGTGTAAACTATCCCTTTAACAGCTGCACAACTTTTAATTTTAAATCAACATTTTAAAAAGGGGGCATTTTTAACAATCAGAGAAGTAATGTGACCATTCTTAGAATTCTTTGAAGTGTTATGAAATGCTTTGAATGGTTGTCTCTGGTGAAGAATATATTAATAACCTCGGCCTGGTGTAAAGTCAACTTAGCAAGCGGTTCACTTTTCTGTTTCAGCTCCATGGTTACGATTTCAACAGCAAACCAAAGTGAAGATTCAAAGCCACTGTTCAATTTTACGCTATTTGCCTTGACGCTGCATTCGTGATCCACTTTATTGAGCTATGAAAATACTCAGCTGACCTAAATTGACCCAAAAGTGCAGTTGCCAAGCTATTACGAGAATGTGCAGACTCTGTTATTTGCACTGTCTGTAGTTTCATCCAGAACTCTTTAATGTGTGTTTTAATATCCTTCTATATCTGAGAAATAAAGCGAATGTAATATTTATGGTGCAGTAGCTTACAGCTGTAGTTCAATACAGTGATAAAAAGCCTTCATACTAAGCATGGTGGGATTCTAATCATTTCTTTTTCCCTGGGAGCCTTGCAAGTGGTGATATCTAAATAGATTCAGCTACTGATTGACAGCGTGGGGATGAGCTGTTATCGGCTGGACCACAGAGGTATGTTTGCTGAGGTTGTGAGGTACAGTCTCCCGTGGTATTGTATTGTTTTGCTACACAGTAGAAGACCAGCATGCTCTCTGCCTGTCACAGAACTACATTAGCATTCATGATTGACAGAAAAGGAAAAAGGCTTAGCAGATTTCGAGATGGTTTTGTAACATAATGAGCCTAGATATTTTAAGGTAACAGCCGCTCCCTAAAAGTGTGAAGTAAGCAATCTTACATTTCTGTCATATTTTGTTGCATCTTTCAGTATGCTGTGTGGTACGGCAGTATATCTTAATGTCTGTTCTGACGGCAAATAGTAAAAGAAACAATGCTAAATGCAATCAATAAAATACTATAGAGTTAATCCACATGAATTTTTTTGTAATTTTGTGAAACAAGGCCATTGTTTTGTTTTAATACTGCTGACTTTTAACTATGAGCATTAAGGGGCTAGTTTAGGTATGGCCTAGACACGGTCAAGATATTTTTATATTAAAATGTTGTTCTAGGAGCCACAAATATGTTGTCCTAGGGACTTGGCAAACTCAGGACGTGCGTTCACATACTTGCATTTTTAAACATTGTTTTAAAAGTTTACCTTGACAGGGTATCTGATTATGCCATTTTAAGGTACCTAAATGTTTTTTTGGACTCTCCTACAATACATTTACATGCTTGCATGGTCAAAAATATCTTTCGTTTTCAGATAAACTCGAAGCAGTTCTAAGATTCAGTCTTTCTACACAATTCAGACTTTTTTTCTTGAAAATTTTGAGATGTAAACTTGCAATTTGCAAGTCATAAAGTCAAATTCTGAGGGGGGGGGGGGGGGGACTGTGGCCCTGTTTA
Source organism: Enteromius radiatus (assembly GCA_032357445.1). Classification (NCBI taxonomy): domain Eukaryota; kingdom Metazoa; phylum Chordata; class Actinopteri; order Cypriniformes; family Cyprinidae; genus Enteromius; species Enteromius radiatus. Next base: position 18,461,325 of record JAUCMS010000145.1, on the reverse strand, counting down.
CATTAATTTAAAACAGCGCTTTTTCTATTGTTTCCACTGTGTTTCAGAAGCAATCTCAGACTTCATTACACCACCTAAAAAGCATGTCACATGACCATTCATGCAGGTACAATCATAGATATGTATAGGTAGATCCCTGTTATTTATAGTTTTAAAATGTCTCCGCTTTGGTCTGTTTACACTAAAAATGTAACACCTGAATTTTCAAACTAAAATGGGTCTACGACCCCAATCTCACGGCAATTTGTACATATTTTATGAGGTGGCTAATCCATACAAATCTGTATGACATCATTCGTACGAATTCAGAAGATTTTTGCTTAATTGTATAGTACATACTTTACGAGTTGCCAATTAGTACGAATGACCTACACCTAACCCTGCCCCTAAATTATCTGAGTGAGGTCGTACAAATTTGTACGAATTTGTAAAATACATTCGAATTGGTCGCGTGACTGTGTTTTTCGAGGGTGAAAAACACTGTAGTGTAAACAGCAATCATAAAAGCAAAAGTTGTGCTTTTTAAAATGAAAGCATAGACAAGGATCATTTTAATTTTAAAGCCCCGTTTTAAAACTGCATGCTAAAAGTCAGAATTTGTGAGGTTATATCTCACAATTTTTTAAGAAAAAATGTCTGAACTGCAAGTTTGTATTACGGAAACCTGCAATTCCGAGGGGAAAAAAAGTCAGAATTGAGAGATAAAACGTCACAATTACATTTTCTTTTAAGCGCAGAGAAAGAGCTTCAATAAAAATATATAATGATGATAGTTAAATGATATAATGTTAAATAAAGTATTTTCAGATAGGATCTCATCAGGTGTTATATGCACTAACAATGTTTTTAAGGTAGAAACATTTAAATAAATGCATCCTATACACATTAATGGAATATTAACATATTTTACAAGTGATCATGAACTAGCACACTAGTCTAAACTTGTAAGTCATGTTGTGAATTAATACAAAATGCTTGAATGTTTGGTTTATTTCATTCAGAGACAATTCACTATATATTATCTCGCTAAAATGAATGAATATGATGTCATTTACTATAGACCAAATTAATAGGATATTTTTGTCAAAAGACAAAAAAAGCAAAGTGCGTCAAAGTTTTGCATTTGGAACATTTTTCACCTTTTGGAAGTACTGCTGCAGCCTCGGCAATTTTGTTTCTCTGTGAACCGATTAACCACCTGTGCACAGCAACTCCTGAAAATTGCTTGATACCAGCCAATCAGACGAGAGCATATCATTTTGAGAGGATGGTTGTGATTTTTGAATATGCATCAGACAGTATGTGGGCGTGCCGCCTCAGGCCGTGACTAACAATGCTCTAACAGCTCTCTGTTCCTGTTGGAGACTCTCAGGCTGTTTTCAGTGGCGTTTGCTGGAGTGTCCCACTGCATCGGATCTGAGAGCTCTAGTCGTTTCTCCAAAAGGTTAAAATGAAACTTTCAGCATTAGAGAGAAACCTCAGGCCATAGCAGACTGATGGATTGTGTGGAATCAAATCTCTGTCAAGGTTGCGGCCCCGCGGAGAGCCCTACGCTGACAGACTGAGCATATTTTTTCTTTCATATCACAACTTCTGCTTTTGAAGAGGTTTTTTTTAACACGTGATAAAAGACTCTGAGGTTATCTGGGAGTTCACTGTTCACTACTGCAGTGTTTTAAATAATTAAAGCAAAGCAAAGATAACAGAGACACAGCCAGAGTTGCTGAATCAAACATGGTGAGAGGGCAACATGATCAATGTCTGATAAAATGTAGACTGTCTGCTATGTAAAATAAAGTTTGTGAAGCAGAATACACATTATGCAACGATACACATATCAAGCCGTAGTATGCTACACATGAATTCACTAGGTTGCTGTATTCAATATACAGTTATCGCCTTGACATTAAAAAAAAACAAAAAACATTTTGAATTCTGAATCTATTTTTAGTGTAAAAACATATTTTAATGAATCAGAAAAGAACAATTGCAGCCAAGGTCAAGTCAGCAGTGTGCTTTGCTGCATGCTGCCTGTTTTGCATAGTGCACACTGTATATTATATTTTGCAGAAATAGTATGTAGTTAATATTATAGCTGTTGTAAATAATTGCAATCATTGCAATTTATTACACTTGGATTAAATACCATAATTATAATTCCCTTATCATCTCTTGTTGTCCTTATTTTTATTTATTTATTTATTTTATTTTTTATTAGCTGTAAACAGTCTAATCTGATTTCTTTCTTCTACTGTTTTGCCTCTCACGTCCCACAGGATGGTTGTCAATAACCAGCTAAACGAATCACCTAAAGCAGGATCACTTCACTTTAATTTGCTACCAGAGTTGGAGGCCAGCTGAACCACCCTTAGGAATGAAAATAACAAACATGCAGATATTTAGATTAGGTGTAACTATTATAGTCTGCAAACAAATATTAACCTGGGGATTTCATTGGCATTTTTGAAACAGAGGTGGGATTACTTACTGGGATTGGTGTTAGCTCAGAGTATTGAAACACTGTTATTGTGTACTTTTAATTTATAACGCTTATCCACATTAGCATAATTATTTTATTTAAACCTCTTTATATTGGAGAATGCATTTCTAATTCTGTTCATGCAGTAACGTATTAATGTGTACAGAATTCTCAAAGGGCCACGCAAAGAGATTTGTTTATTCACCCTTGTGTCACTCAAAACCTGTATGACTTTCTTTTTCACTGACATTTAAAATAAATATTTTTGTTTACATAATATTCGCGTGTATACCTATTATGAATAGATAATTACAAACATATGCATGCATATATTTAAGAAAAATATGTTTATATATTAAATATATTTATGTATAATATAATATATAGAGGTATATACATCTTTTTTACTGTATTTATGTATATTTAGATACATAATAAATATACATTGTACACATACATATATTATTTTTCACGATTAATTGCTTGAGAGTACTACGATTTTTCCATTGTAAGAAAGCGTGCAAATGTCATATTGTTTGTTAACAATGAAAAACTCCTTATTGTGTATACAGCCAGCCAAGTCTCATGGCAATTTGTACATATTTTAATGAGGTGGCTAATTACTATTCACAAGTAATTATACAAGTTCGTACGAACTCACTCATACGAATTCATTCGATTTTTGCTAAATCACACGTTTTACAAGTTGACAATTCGTATGAATTTGTACAAATGACCTACACCTAACCCTGCCCCTAAACCTACTGGTCAATGGGGTCAATGGGGATTTGGTCGTGAGACTGTGTTGATATGGCTGATACAGGGAAAAATTATTTAGATCTTTTAATCTGATTTAAGGAAAAGGGCAGCATGAACATTCCTCTGAACTACTTCTTTTATGATCCAGAAAGTCATATAGGTTTTGAATGACATCGTAAATCATTATTGATCATTGTCACTTTGGGGTGAACTGTCCTTTCAAAGGGGCAGACTAACAGTACAGTCGGATGCTGATGCACGAGTCTTTTCTTCCCCAGGTAGATGGTCCATCAGACCATGCCAGTTCTTATCGAATTGGTTCGGTGTAGAAAAAAATCCAGCTGAACATGCTCCACACTGGCACTGGAGTTTATGGATGCTGATGTTTTAAACATCGATTTTTACCCAGTGAAGTCCCTTCATAAAGGAAATTCAATAAAAGCAGCACCAGCGATCAATATCAATATAATAAGACTCATGCAAAACCCCCTTTGTTTTGAATTATTCCAAACATTTTGTTGTATTGCCAAGCATTTCTGTGTTTATATGTGCACATAAACCCAATCTCAGGTTTATGTGGCAGACTATATAACCTTCTCATCAAATGGAAGCTAAAAATAGTCGAGCCTCCCTCCCCTACTTGTTTCTTTTTTTTTCTTCACCTGCCTCTGCTCACCTTTTTCCTCATCCTCCTTCACCGCCTCATTTAGTGTGAATCCCACCCTCTGTTTGAAGTGTGCGACACCACAGTTTAAATGAGCACCGATCTAGACAGTGAGCGTCATTTATGACTGAACAACAGTGACTCATTCCACTAGTCGCTCTCCAAAGTTCACAAGTATCAATAACCTCCCATCTGCTTCCCAGACAAAGCAGAGATGCACTGGAGGCAAAAGACAATCAGTCTCCTTTAGGTCTATTAAATATGTTATGGAAGGCAGTGTGAGAGTGTGCATGTGGCAGCCGGGGAATGAGAGATGAAGCGATTGGAGCACAGTGCCAGCGCTTGCTCACGGATGTGTCCGTAGATGTCTGTTAGATCCAGCGCTCCTGGATCGCACGGGATGAACAATTCGGGTGCGTGAGAGTTTGCAGATCTGGAGGTGTGGAGAGTGTGTGTCTTTAAAGACTTCGGATATCCACACAAAGATAAAACCTGAAAGTCACATGCATTATGAGGGCCAGCCGATGGTTTTGGTCAACAAGGCATTGTTTATGAAAATATACAAGGGTTGTGTTTAGGTTTAGATCATAAAAACAGCACAGGCTCTCTCACAAAAAAAAAAAAAAAACAGAAGTGAATGAAAAGTAATGGTAAAACAAACGTGTGTGTGTGTTTTCTAATTAGAAGCAGCTTTGGAGATGCTGGTTTAGATGAAAACATCACACCTTAGTGAGCCAGGTTGACACTTTCTTCACTCTTTTATCCTGACAAACGTGTAATGTGTTTTAGCTGATTACAATCATATCAGAAGGCTGCTTACTTTTAGACTAAATGATGTTGAGGTGAATTAAAAATGTCTTACCTGAGTCACTCCTGGATGGACGTGAAGGTTTCCAGCGAGTCAGTCAGCGCTGCAGTCAAAGCACTTGTCTTTGTTTCTTAATGTAAACAGCAGAAACTACTTCATGAAATCTTAGTGTGCCACAAGACTCCTTATATTTCAGTCACTGAGGGAATTTTGGGGTGCTCACTTTGCGTTATGCTGGCAGCTGTTTGTTTGCACTGCTTCTGCTGTGTCTCTTTACTCTATGTTGACAGCATCACTGAGTTGAGCGTGTTCTTCCACTCTCCTCAGCTATACTCGCTCTCTCGCTCGCGCTCGGCTTTGTTCATTCCTCCATCCAAGATGATTCATCAGCGCGAGACCGAGAGGGGAGACGGCAAAGACGCGTGTGTGGGATGGGGTGGAGGGGGGAGGACAAAATGGCACGATTGCGGTTCATGGTACGAGATTGAACGTACGTGAGCGTTTTGAGGCATTAATCCATGTTTAGAAAGAAAAATCGCGGCTAATGTTATGCTGTTGTATTAAGACGACATGTGCACCCCTGTACATATAAGGATGGTTTATTCTTACCTAGAGAGAGAGAGAGAGAGAGACGCATACACTGGAAGAGATGTATAAGATAATGAAAGACGAGAAAGGCGCTATCAGGTACAGTAATAATGAGGTAATAATTGGACTGGCTACATCAGAGAACATTTCAAAAGTTGATGATAATAGCAATTGCGGCACAAAGCCTGCCAAGAACACGCAGGACATATCGCGCTCAAATCAAAAGAAAGAAATGAGATTAATCATATATGAGGAGGACCATAAGAAAGTCATTGTGACATTTTTTTCATAGCAATTGAAAAAATAGTTCACCAATTCTATTGGGCTATATTTACCTTCATGTTGCTCATCTCTTTGGAGCATAAAATGAGATTATTGAAAAATAAGACATTTCTCAGATTTCTCTTGTTGTGTTAGACGTGAGAAAGGTTTGGAACAACATGAGAGTGAAATGATTTTCAGAAACCTTTCATTTAAGAACTTTCCCAGCAACGCGTTCTAAGAATATTGTGCTAATGTTCCCACTTAGTATTAAAAAATCATGTCTGAATGTTCTCAGAATGCTCAAAACAAAAAAATTGGTAAATTTCTTGGTAATGAGAAGGTTAACTGAACATTCCAATTTTGGAATTTTGCAAACATAATAGGATCATCTCATTCTAAAATGATTAGTAACATTAGTGACATTAGACAAATGTCTAACTAAAAAAAAAACAGAGAGACATTAACAATGAATAATGTTTTTGTTCTAACATTTTTAAAGAGCAGGTAACTTTTTAAAAAACATTAATGATACTGAAACGTTTCCAGAATGTTAACTAAAATTCGAAGACATATTTTATTTTAGGGTACTATTTTTACAGTACAGAGTAACATTAATTAATTAATAATAATAATTAATAATTCCTTAAACATTTATATAGCCCTTTTCTAGACACTCAAAGTGCTTAACATTGTGAGGGGGGGGGGTCTCCTTATCCACTAGTGTGCAGACTACATGTACTTGTATGGTTAGGGTTTGATTTAGGGTAATACCTGCATGTAATTAAGTATAATTTATTGTTATTATAATAGTAAGTACATGTAACATATGTAACAAAGTTTAAAATAAAGTGTTACCAGACTTCAGACAGTCAAATCAAACATTTTACTTGAACGTTCATTTTAAATTATTACTTTTATAACCCATTAAGTATTTCACAAACTTAGTTAGAATATACTGAATGTAGTAATTTGCAACTACATCATTATAAATGTGTAAAAATACCAGATGACCTGCAGCAGAACTGTTTCAAAGACAATATAAGTAGGCTTAAGTCTTACTTAAAGTAATGCCACATGCATTCGAAAACAGTAAAACTCAACTGTTTTACTCTAGGTGAGTTGGAAAATAAGCCTATCTTTAAAAAAGTGGAGTGTTCCTTTCAAGGGAGTTCAATCAATTGGATTTAAAATAAAACGAAATGGTCATATATTTTCAGTTATTCATTATTCGTCATTGCATTAGTTTTAGTTCACACTTAAGTGCATTATTTTAATAAAGCACCTTATTTCTGTAAATTAAAGTGTATTTCTTTTTCACAAGGGACGACATGAGGATAAGTAAGCAAATTCTTAAACCTGCAATATTTTAAATACATGTTTGAGTATTACTCAGTAACCTTGTGAAGTTATTTCTAATGTAACTCCTGTCACGACCGTGCAAAGCCACTAAACCTTCTGGCTTTCCTTTGATACACAGAAGAATAAGAGACTGTTTACAGAAGACAATCCACCCACAGGAATTACATCAGTATCACATAACCAGGAGCTCTTCCATCCGTCCCATCTCTAAAAGGCCGATTTAAACGAAAGGCACATTTTTAGGTAAGAATTACGCAATATAAGCACTTAATAAAATCACAAGCTGCACATTACCCGCTGGAATCACCAACGCTTCAGCTGTAAATGCATTATCACAAACACAAATCTTTGCATTTATAGAGCTTTTTTTAAACAGAAAACACGTATATGAGAGAAGCAAGCCCACATGCAGACACCCGGTATCCATCACGACTCTAAACAGCAGTTTTTGGATGACATTTAGATCCCTGCTGGCTTTTTAATTAAAGAAACTGCCATTGTGAAGAAGGGAATGCTGCAGATATAAAGACCCACAAGCATTTCTTTTTTGTAAAGAACTTCTCGCAGTTAACCTTCACATTCACCAGTTAATAATTATTTTTAATTACGCCTGTAGGTTTTGGGATACACGTGTTTGATAAGTTATAAGCGCAAAAGCCGTTGCGTAACAAACCTTTGGATGCACGTTTAGTCACAAAATGCGATTATGTTTCTTATGTTTCTGCATACCTAATATTTTGAGGCAATTTCAAGGAAAATGATAAAAAAGCAACAAGCTCCTTTATGACACTTCATCATATGTAATTTTAGAGAAGCTGCATGTGTAATAATCACCTCCTCTGCTTGTTCAGTGCCTCCACCAAACACAAATGTCTCATCTCTCCGGGTTTCATCATGTTTAAGCACTGGAGTGTGTGAGACTCAGATGATGATGATGATGATGGAATTGCTATTAGGTCTGTGATATTGCATAGAGAGTGGAAACTTGTTAGTAGGACAGAAAGCGTATAACTAGAATAGAGAAAAGCTGAACACTAACTCTGTTGTGTGATTGGGTGGTGCTGCAGGATAATTGCATCTTTCCATTGCTGATATGATGACAAATCGAATTGGTTTGAATAGTAATACACCGATATATTATCCAGGCTGATTAACTAGTCAATATGTGGCTGTTATGGAATCAAACACATTGATAAGTGGGATGCATTTGTCAGTTAACATGGTGTTTTTGATTTCTACCAGAAGCATGTGTGCATTTTATATAATTTGAAAACATTAAGTATTTACAATATGCAAACTGAATCTAATGTGTTTGTCTCATAATTAAATGTAAGTGCACTGTAGGCAGTTTTGACTTTATATGTAATGTCATGAATCTATCTTTTTTGAAATGTGGTTGCGCACTGCTTAATGCATCCCATTCCTATTGAAAACTGCATTTACATGTATTTTTACATATAATTATGACGCTGCAATTAAAGTGGCCTTTATATTTCATTAACTTTATATTATCTTTGAGTACATATTTTATTATTATTATACTTTTTGCAATACACTACAATTGCACATTCAATACAATTAAGTTTATTTTTCAAAAGGGCAAATATCATTGAAAATAACATGATTAAACCACATCCTACTAAATATCATGTCTTACGCCTACAGTCTATTTTAGACTTAACCTTCTAGGCCTGCATTGTTCTGTTTTTTTTTCTCTTATTTATTTATGTAGTTTGTATATATATATATATATATATATATAAAGGTTGCAAAAACTTTTAAATAAAACTGATTACGTATGTTTTACACACACACACACACACACATTTCAGTCTTTCTACTTTTACATTTGTACTATTACTTGCTGTTACTTACCACTTTTTAGTTAGTTTTTTATTTTCTGATTTTCAGTGTAATTGCATTTTTAAGTAATAAACTAATAAACTAAATTACCAACCAAAGAAGCAAACAAAAAGAAGGAAAATCTTAGAAATCATTTACTCACCCAATGCTGAGCTACAGTTGCGCTCATAAGTTTACATACCCCTTGCAGAATGTGCAAAATGTTAATAATTAAAACAAAATAAGAGGGATCATGAAAATTGCATGCTATTTTTTATTTAGTACTGTCCTGAATAAGCTAACAGAAGCCAGTTAAACTGCTCAGGGCCAACAAGAGACTCATGAACAACTCTCAGAAAATATTAAAAACATTGTGGATCAGCAAAGAAATTACTTGGTGTATATAAACTTTTCAATGGGGTCATTTATATAAATTTATACAATTATTATTTTGTCTTGTGGAGTGTATGTGAACATCTGTTAAGTGAAATAGCTTTTTAACAGTATTTTTATGATCAATTATTAAGATTTTGTACATTCTGCAATGTATGTAAACCTATGAGCACAACTGTATATCAAGAGAAGTCTATAGCTTTGCAAGAAAAGACTGAATTGTATTCGCCAATTTTAGTTTAAAACATCTAACTACTACGGCACAAAGGTATGGGTGAAGGTGAAATCCAGGCAGCTTCTTTTACATTGTCTGCCAAAACTCACTAGGTCTGCATCCTCTTGGCCGTAAGTGATTATAGAGACACTGTGTACAGCTGTCACCTCCAAAACTCTTCACTGTGACTTTTATTATATTATAAACTCTCTATCTTTGCATATTAGACAAGAACCTTATTGGCTTACCTTTATTTGTTGGACCATGCTTTGGTCTGAGATCAGTTTATTTGAAAATATGCTTCAATGTCATTCCTGCATCCTCCAGAATGTTCCTATAATAAACACTGTCTCTGACCGCTCAGATTATCCCCACAATTATTGGGACCAACTGCAATATTCTAATATTTATATAATTACATAATCATATCCCAATTTTTCCCCCATTCTTCCCAATATCAGATCAATTATATTGAGCAAGCACTTCAATGCTTTCCCTTTACTCATAAAATGCATAAATAGCACTTAATTTCAGCATTTATTGCCCCTCTTTAGTCCTATGCAAAGCGTGCTTTGATACTAATAATCCTGTGCCCGGTTTCACTTAATGTAACAAAAATGATTAATGCAGCCCCATTTTGCTTATTTCGATTCTTTCTAACGAATAAGTACACTCAACAAAAATATAAACGCAACACCTTTGTTTCTGCTCCGATTTTTCATGAGATGGACTTAAAGATCTAAAA
>JAUCMS010000145.1:18440051-18450879 GCA_032357445.1 Enteromius radiatus | reverse complement strand
TCTTGATGAGGTGGGATGGATTATCTCAGCAGAGCAGAAGTGCTCACTATCACACATTTAGACTGATTTGTGAACAAACAATGTTTGAGAGAATTGGTAATATTAGGTTTATATTTTTGTTGAGTGTAGAAAGATCCTCATTTAGGTGATGCTGTAGATGCACAGCACCTCAGGAGTGTGTATATGACAGAGAGTGAACTGACTGAAATGGGACAGGTGGGAGAGTGTTTGGATGAAAGAGTCTAGATGCTTAAAAAAAAAAAAAAGAAGAAGAAGAAATCGCTGAAGTTTCCAGCCTGCAGTTTTACTGAGATTGCCTTTAAATCTCTCTTCTCAGAATCTGTCATCTGCTCTAATCACTAATACCTGGAATCCAATGCGACTCGGAGCTGATAGATGGAGGTAATTTGAAACAGACCCATACGTGACCTCACCTTCACGAGGCTGTGTGTGCATTTACAGAAGAGCAAAATTACCGACAGTCAGGATAAAAAGTTAGCAGAATCAATGCACCACAGTAATAAATGGCTTTTATTGGCAGAAATAAGTCATTTAAGCACATCAAGCAGCATATATTGATGCTTCATCGATTCGTTGCCACACGATTCGGCTTCATCATCAACAATTAAGCTGTTAATTACACTTTAAAACTGTTATCGTGTTTCTGAGAGTTTTATTTTTTATAACAAAGTCTTACTGCTCCTATTATTCAGCCTGCATAAACCCTGTGATGCATTAGCAGAGCTATATTGATCTCAGCAGTCTCTGCCTCTGGAGGCAAACGTGACAGCAAACGTTCTTCAGTCAGATGCACAGGAGTCTAGATCTGAGCTGTTTGTTCTGCATGAGCATCACAAAAAGAATTCAGATTTGAGAGTTAATGCGAGTGTGTTTGCCTGTGCTCCAGTGCTGCTTTCAATTCATTTTCAATTTATTTGAAAAGCGCTTTTCAAAATACACATTGTCCCAAAGCAGCTTTGTAAAAACAGTGCTAGAAATCTGAAATGGGTTTTATTTCTTTCCGAAACGGGTAAATTCCGTAAATTTCATATCGTGCCAAACTATCTTTTACTGTGGAAAATAAAAGACACTGACAAGGCATTTACATATCTTTCTTTCTTTCATTTCTGCACCCACTTTCTTTCCTCCCTTTCTTTTCCCATGGACTTTCAATATGTTTCTCTGTGAGAGAGGATCTGAATGCAGAATGACCAATGGCAGAGTTCATTAACACAACAAACCAGGCACACTCTCAAAAATAAAAGAGCTTCACGATGTCATAGAAGAACCTCTCTTGTCTAATTGGTTCTAAAAAGAACCTTTAACATCTGAAGGACCTTGTTACTTCATGAGAGGTTCTTTGTGGCAAAAGAAGGTTCTTTAGATTATTAAAAAGGTAAAAAAAAAAAAAGAGATGTTCTATAAAGAACCTTTGACTCAGTGGTTCTTTGTGAAACCAAAAATGGGGCTTTCACATCGGAGGAACCTTTTCATAGAACTACTGGCAGACACACGTTTTTGGCTTTTTAGTTCGAGGATCTCAATTTGGGGGAACTAAATTAGCGCCTAGTTTAGAGTAGGGTCAGTGATGTACTATAAGTGTACCCTAATTGGCAAAATGAATGCGAAATACCAGCTACCTGGCATTTTTAAAAAGACATGTAGAAATACTTACTCCAAGAACAAGGAAATCAGCGATAACGGCCCAACTTTTTGCTATTTCAGTTGAAAAGCTGTGCATTTACATTCTATCTCCATTATCATGAAACCCAAAACACACAACATGGCATGCTCCAATTACTGGTTGGTGATGTGTGTAATGCAGCGCATAAAGACTTCACTTTTGGCCGCTTCAAAGTTCCTTCTGCTGGTGAAATTGGTTCTCTAGGAACCACTCTGCTGGATAGTTCCTAGAATTAGAACTATGGGGTGCGAAAACCCTTATTGGCATCACTGTGAAGAACCTTTATTTTTAAGAGTGTAGGTGAGGTGAGAAATAATCCAACTACATGGGACACAGGGTATGGTAAGGATGACAACAGGATGGAGAACTGCGGAAGAAGTGGACCAGGCAAGACACAATGAAGCAGACTTGAAAGCAGACTCTGAAGTGGTCTAGCTGCCAGACAGAGTAAAGCAGTGGTGTCATGACTGGACTAGAATGAGAAACACTTGCAACACAAGACAAGACTCCACTATAATTAGATTTTTTTTTTTTTTTGGGCGAATAAAACAAAAATAACATCATTTACTCTACCATTCTTCTCCCCTGACTTACATCTTCTGCCATTTTAGAGAGTATCACAAACGCAGCACATACGCATGCTTTAACGTGATCATTTAAAGAAAAAGGTACAAAATATCGTTGCAAATAACTAGGATATTTATCTTGTGTGCAAAGATGGCCACCGGAGTACATCATACATTATACAATGATGAGTATCAAAAGAACATCCCAAAACAAATCAAGTGAAAACAAGTCTATTACAGTATACGCTGTGTTAAGAGTAGCAAGATTTAGTTTGGATGCAGTCTGCTAAACAACATCACAATAATCAAAGATAGGAAGTATAAGTTGAGATGCGTGTTTCTTACGAACACTATATGAAAAACTATTTCTAGATCGATGTAAAGTACTAATTCTAAAATTAATTTTATGTAGAATATGTATTAATATGTGATTTAAAGTTCAGAATCTAGCCTTACTCCCAGATATTTAGGCGTATCAACTTCCATTCTTACATAATATAACACAGGAACAACCTTTTGATTTAAGCTCTAGAACCAAAAGTTATAATAAAATCACTAATATATTATGATAAAGCCAATCCTGAAAATCATAAAATAGTACTGAAGAGAATTTGTAAAATATCAGAATCAGATACAGACATAACTGTCTCATCAGCATATACACTTGTTGAAAATTAACGGTAAATCATTTACATAAATAAAGAAAAGTAGTGGTCCTAGTATTGAACCATGGGGCTCACCTCATTGTTTAACCACAAAATCACATTTATTCTCATTTAATATTAACAAGACAGTACAAAGACAGGCAAAAAGCACAAAAATAAAAAACAATCAAATTTAAAAGCCACTTTTGCAATAAATTGAAAAGAACGTAAGCAAAACTAAAGTAAATCAGTTTAAAATGGCAAACAAAATAAAAGACAAAAGTACAAGGCTATATTGCTTGAGAAAAAGCTACAGTATAGAGAATACTAAAAAAAAATAAAAAATAAAAATAAAGTATATGCAAGAAACTAGCAAAAGCTAAAGGCTTGTCCAAATATCCAAACTTGTGGCCCTGGACATGACAGGAAGTAATTCTGCAAGACCTAGCTCTTAAAAACACCATTAATGCCCTTAATGTATACTAGATCCACTCTAGCTCTGAAGCAGCATTCAAGGCTAAGTGTATATACCATCATGATTTTAAAATATTTTCCTTAATTATAATATATATCTGTATTTGTGTGTAAGTATTGCTGAGGTCCAACTAAAGTCTCTATTTACATGTCAGTAATGCGACTCGATCTATGCCAAGTATGAAATAAATGTGTCCCATCAGGTAATAAAAGGTTCTACACACACTTGAACTACTGTAAATACAGGAACTAGGTCATATATTTGTAGACATCGACAAGTGGTGAAGTGCATAGACCACAAGTGTGGTTTATATATATAAAAAAAAAATCTTAATAAAGATTTTTCTTTAATTAATTCGTTAACATTACAGTGATTATTTAAAATGTTCAGAATCGTTTACTATGTTGTTTTGTTCTAATACTGCTGACATGTGGTTGCTAGGGTGTTACTAGATGTTTTTTTTTACTGGCCCACCTCTAAACTGTAATAAGGGATAGTTCATCTGAAATAATATGGAATAATATGCTAATAATATGTACTGTAAATCAATGGGGTCTAAAATAACTTAACACTGGACCTTACAGACCTTTTAACGTACGTATATACAAATAAAACAAAGCAAAAGTAAAACAAAACAAACAAACAAACAAACAAACAACATAAAACAAAAACAAAAATAAAGAAGAAGAAAAAAGAAAAAAAAACAAAGATCTCCTTCTTCTTTTAGCTTCCACAGAAGATAATACAATCATACGGGTTAGCAAAGACTTGAGGTTGAGTAAATGATGACAGACCTCTCATTTTTGGGTGAATAAATCCCTTTAATAAAGGATGTGGCCTTAGATTGGTTCAGTCAATTAAATGAACAGCCTCCAAGTTTTTTATTAATTCATAATGATAAAAAGATTTTAACACTTTAACACACATTGCTAAAGCACTCAAACCCTCAGAACCAGGATCTTCTCAGGCAAAACAGGTAGGCTATTTTACTCTTATAAACCCCTGGTGAGCTAAGCCAAAAGGTGAACGTGAAGATCTTACTAAGGTGTTGAAGTAGATGAGGAAGAAACCTTGGAAGTTACAAGCACTCAGCTGGGGAAATCCTTCTTGATGACACATATTTAAACACAAATACAAATGTATTACACAGTAATAATGATGCTAATTATTAATTTAGTAGAATCCCTATATATATTATTTTGATATATAACAATATTCAAATTAGAATTGAACCTCAGGATGGGCATGACTGGTATACATGTCATTTTACAGCTTTATTTCAATGCATGAATCTTTCTTTTTAAATCATTACAGTTGACAATAACAATGCAGGTGGTTGACAAAGGCATCTGCTTTCAAGTTTCTGTTTTTATATGTCCCTCCTTCTGCAGGTCTACGCTGTTTTATTGTCCACTAGGCAAAAATCATTAGGAAAAGAAATACCATCTCTTCTCAACAAGCAATCTGAAGAATCATTCATACCCACTGAAGGATGATTTATGCACGGAGAGCTTTGTTCAATTCCCTTACCTTAAGTAAGAGCAATAGTAATAGTGATGCTTGCCCTCGTAAACACCACAAGTGAATAACAAGAACAAGAGCATCAGCAGAGCCTATGGCACAAAATCAATGGGCAAGAAATACA
This sequence comes from Enteromius radiatus, assembly GCA_032357445.1. Lineage (NCBI taxonomy): Eukaryota > Metazoa > Chordata > Actinopteri > Cypriniformes > Cyprinidae > Enteromius > Enteromius radiatus. The sequence continues at coordinate 18,445,865 of JAUCMS010000145.1, read as the reverse complement.
GTACAAGCTGTGAACTAAAACATGATATTTGTGTGCAAAGATCACAAAAGGGATAATAAAATACATTGTATGTATTCCTATCTAATGCATAAAAACGCTGAATATTGTAATGCATTACTTAACTTCCCCTAAACTGCTAACATGGCAATATTATTTAAAATCTAAGTTCATCAATATTAACTTCTAGCTTATTAACAAGATTAATTATGTGATTTAAGTGACAGTTAATCCTCCGGTTCATTCCTTTATGCTTTATGCTCTGTTAGTTAATGGAGGAGGGAGGAAAAGACAGAGGAAATGTCCACCAGGGCGGATCAGACGGTGGAGTAGCCCACCTGGGGGGGATCAGACGGCGGAGTTGCCCACCTGGGCGGCATAGACGACGGGAGATGCCCACCAGGGCGGATCAGACTGCGGAGGCGCCGACCAGGGCAGACCAGACAACTGAGATGCCCACCAGAGCGGAGGTGACCACCAGGACGGCATAGACAGCAGAGGAGTCCCCCAGGGCGGAGCATAGGGCTGGACTGCACAGAAGAGCAGGGAGACATTAATGGACTGACCGGACCAACTCGGAGGCTGTGCAGCCATCAGTGGAGCCCCCGGGGATTCTATGACTGAAGTCAACATCCCCAGGAGTCGTGCAGCTACTGATAGACCCTCCAAAGACGGGACCAGACAGTGCAAAAGCATTGAGGCTTTGAGGCTCCTTGAGCTGAAAAACCTGGACCGACCGGGCGGAAAACAGCACTCCTGGCTCTATTACTGGGACTGCCTGGACGAGGAACAACTTCTTCGGCTGTGTACTTTGGAAAGGCTCAAGTACACCTTTCCTCCAGTGAGCCTCCTTGCACAGACCCTGTGCAAGATCAGGGAGGACGAGGAGCAGGTCCTGTTGGTCGCGTCATATTGGCCTGCCCAGACCTGGTTTGCCAACCTAGTCTCTCTCCCGGCAGCCCCTGCCTGGAAAATCCAGAGGAAGGACCTCCTTTCTCAGGGGAAGGGCACGATCTGGCATCCGCGCCCCGATCTCTGGAACCTGCACATCTGGTTCCAAGGCACGTAACTCTAGATTCAGGCAGGCCTAGGCACTGAGGTGGGGTTTGTTTGTCGACTGTTGTTCGCGGAGAGGACCTACAGAGATGCCAGATTGCAGTGGTGCCTTCCTTCCTGCAAGAGAAGTTGGAGCGCAAGCTGTCCCCTTCGACTCACAAAGTGTATGTTGCTGCCATTGCAGCGTATCACGATACATCCCTTGGGAAACATTAACTGATCGTGAGGTTCCTCATAGGTGTGAGACGGGTTAACCCCCCCGAGGCCGCACCTCATACCCTCTTGGGACCTCGCCGTCGCCCTTCATGGCCTGGGGCAGGCCCAATTTGAGCCACTCACGTCAGTCAAGATAAAATATCTGTCACTCAAGACAGCATCAAGAGGAGGCCCCCCACAACCTCTGCTTCAGTAACAACTGGCATCCCTGTGGAGCCCCTTTTTATCTGGCCCCCAGGGAGTTGGGAAGGTTAATTCTTCTGTTTTAATTAAAAAAAAAACACGTTGGGTGTCACGAGGGAAAGACAAGGAGGCTTGCGGATTCATATCCAAACAGTTTATTTAACTCACAGTCCAGACAAGCAGGGTCGTGGAACAGCGATCGGGAACATCAGAGGCAGAGACAATAGAATAATCCAATAACGTAACGGAGGTCAGGCAAACGGCGAAACAGTGTCCAGGGGCAGACAGGGTCGAGAACAGGTAAATCCAGACAGGGAAACACGGAGGGCTAAACACTGGGAAGACAACCGGGGGACTTTTATACAGACGGAAACCAGGCTAGGGGGCGGAGGAACGAGTGAGCAGTCATGACAACAGACAAGGTGGGAGGAGACAAGAGTTTCATAATAAAATCCAGGGACGGTAACGGAGACAAACACAAAATGAGTTCAAATGGAGCTGGAGTGCCATGTAGCGGCACTGGCACTTCCAGCTGGATCGTTACATTGAGTTACTTGCATGTAATTATGGCTAATTTATTGTTATTATAATATTAAGTAAATGTAACGTGTAAGTTAACAAGGGCACCTTAAAATAAAGTGTTACCTATAACAACTTTAAATGTGTTTTTGAATTGAATATTGAGAGTTGAATTGTAGTATTGAGTTAAAGTTCTAATCAATTACTGTAGCTCAAACAAAGCTCAACAAAAGGTATATGCAGAACTGAATTTATATAAAGCACATTTGTACACACAAAGTATAGATTTATATCATTTTGCTGTGTCCCAACTTAAGCACTTGAGTAATATTGTGGGTATTTCTTCATGTTTCCTCTATAGTAAATAAACAAAAGTTTTATAAATCAATTTATCTGCAGTGGGTTCCTGTGAGGCCTTGTTGGGTTAACATTACATCAGTTGAATCACTTTGAATGAAAGGTAAAAATCTAAAATCAATTCGGGACAAACTCTATCCCATAATACACAGTAATAAAAGCTGATTTCTGAACGTAGTGTGTGATGGCATGTTTAGTGAACATGAGGGAGAGGTTTAAAGATCAGTAATGAGGTTTGTTGTTGTTGTGCTGGGTTTGATCATTCCAATTACTGTACATCTTCATTGTTTCATCCTGCAGCATCAAACATTTCTTTTTGGTAAATAAATGGAAGGCAAATATGAGATTGACGTTTTTCTAGCATATGACTGATGTTAGTTGTCATAATGTGCACCTCCCAAATCCCTGCAGAGCTCAAATAACTGCTCCTCTAATATTCCCATTCTATCAGAAATGAGGTCAGAAACTGTCAGGATTTACTCTGACAAACACACGCCTGCTCAAATACACTGTCTGTCTGTCAGTATCTATCTATCTATCTGTATCTGTGACTGTCTATCACCCACTTCATCATCCATCCATCCTTCCAACCTTTCATAAATCTGTTCATCCACCGTGTACCCTGCATCACACATCCAACCAACCATAAATCATCCAGCCATCAATCATCTATCTATCGCATCATCCATCCATCCATAGATACATACATACACCATCCATCCAACCATATAACATCCATCTATCCATTCATCATCCACCCATCCAACATCCATTCCATTATCTGTCCATCATCCATGCATCAATCCACTCATCCAACCAAACATCATTGATTTCATCATCCATCTATCCATTCACACAAACATACATCCACCCATAATCCATTCAACCAACATCCATCATCCATCTATCCAATCATTATCCATCCATCCAACAATATATCATCTATTTCATCACTATTCATTCAACCATTCATTGTCAATTCTCTAATCCATCGATCCTTTCATCCACTGAGCCATAAATAATCCGTCCATCCATCCATCCTTCCCATTCATCCATTTATTTATCCATCCACACACACACATGATCCATCCATTCATCATCCATTCTATAATACATCAAACCAACCAACCAAACATATATCATCCATCCATTCACTCAAATATATATTTAATCCCTCTGTCCATCCATCCATCCAGTATCCATCCATTCATTCACACATACATACATCATCATCTATCGATCCATCCATCCATCATCCATCTATCCAGTCATCATCCATCCATCCATTCATTCATCCACCTATTCATCCAACCATATATCATCCATCCATTCTCCCATCCAACCAAACATACAGTATATCATCCATCCATTCAGCCATACATAATACCTTTATCCAATTCATCCATCCATCCACACATACATACACCATCCATCATATTAAGTATGCCAAAGCAAACATGGCTTTACTGTATGATTTTGTCTCTGTTAACATGATTTGAATAAGTCTGGATCTCACACAGTTTGTGTGGAACAAACTTCTCTCAGTTTATCCAATATCAGGGACAAGCCGCCAAGATAATAATCCATCCATAATTACACTTTATTCTGATTTGAATATCACCAGAATAACGTTATCTTCTTAGATATTCAGCAGATATCTGCCCTGTCAATAATATATGTTATATAAAAGCTATATTTAATAAACAACGCTACAAATGAACATTTCATTAAGCAATATTGCGTGAGCAGGAAACAGTGTGATGTAAGTGTCGTAGTGTGCTTAATACTGAATGTACATTTGTTCAAATTGATCTGGTTATCTGAAAATCGTTGAATTCATTGAAGTTGTTTAGTATAAGAGTCTTTTTTCTTTTTTTAGCCAAATACCTGTCAACAACACAGATGCTGCACAAGTCTTAAGTCTTTTTCTCGGAGAACACGTTCCTGTTTTTGAGTTGAGACTGCAATAAGTCACCAGCTTTCTGACGATGGGCAAAAAATAGCCTGCGTGCCCACAGCCTTGACATGAGTGCTGACAGAGCAATTTTTGTTGTGTTTGGATGTTTGCACAATTCCTCTGGGAAAGATCTGTGATAGCTCTGAGGAAGAAAACCACAGCAGAAGCAGCTCTGCTTTCTCTTTGATTTCTAATCTAATTTTAGCCACTAAATACTCCAGCACACATCGAGGAGAAGATGACCTTTTATGCTGGGATATCAAATGGCTGTTCCTCGGTATGATATCCAGAGCTGGGCTTTTACCTTCCTTTGCCTCGCAGGAAGTTGACGGGTCTCTGCGTGAAGTCCATCTGACTGCAGCCTCTGCCTTTCTTTTTTTGAGAAGTTACTCCAGTGTCCTGAGGCAAGCTGAGCTATTACTGCATTCATTAGCTCTGGACTCGTGGACTACCTTCATTCTCAAAGTCATTTGTATTGTGAAGTGTTTTTGTTTGTGCCTGTAGTGCAGTACAAGGATCGTCTCATTTATTAGAGTAATTTGCCTGACTCTTGTATGGAGGAATAATTTACAGAGTCTGTCTGTTTCCTGGGAATTGAACTCATGACCTTGACTATGCTATTAAACTACAGCAAGGTAAATGAGAGAAACAAATTATGCACTCCGATATAAATTAATATCACGTTATGTTTACCAAGGGATGATGCAGGTGTTATTTTTAATGGACCTACACTTTAGCAGCACATTATCTTTTTTCCTCATAGGTCTACTTATAATGTTAGTCAAGGTTTCTTGCACCAAAGAATGTATGTAGTTTTAGATGTATTTCTGGATTAAATAGTACTAATAAACAGCCTATTTTCTGCTATTTTTGGCATGAAGTGGAAGTTGCAAAGCGGTTCAGTGTTGTGAAGTAATTTGGTTTTTCTGAAATGGCTCAGAATGCATTAAAGTGATAGTTTAGCCAAAATGGAGGCCATTTTCTCGCCCTCAAGTTGTTCCAAACCAAAGTTTCTTTCTTCTGCTCACCAGCTCGTTCCTGACAAGTGGACTCATATTCGGCAAGACCGTTCTAAGCTACTGTATACATACCTTGTGAATTCCCCTGTCTTCTCCCCAGGCTCCTTGGATTCCCTCTCTGTATCTCCAGCGTCTCAAGTTTGTGGTGTGTTGTTGTGGTTCCTCGTCTCTGTGTCTCCATCGACTCTGTGTTCCTCCAGCGATCCTACAAAGAAAGACGTTCAAGTTAATGGTTCAGTCAATAATCTCGAAACTGCTCATCCATTGTTCTACTCACCTTCATCATGTACCTCTTCATTCTGTTACGCCTCTGCTGAAACAATAAAATACTTTGTTCGAACTTACCTCCTGTGTGCAGTCTGCTTCTTAACAATATCAGTATCTTTTTTTTTTTTTAAACCCTTGCCTTCCACGGTCATTTCTGACCGGAATTTTTTTTTTTTTAATATTTTTAAAAAATAAGAGATTCATCGGAATGTTATGTAATATGTGGACGTTTACGGCACTTGG
>JAUCMS010000145.1:18415992-18427973 GCA_032357445.1 Enteromius radiatus | reverse complement strand
ACACAATCAGATATTAATATATATATATATATATATATATATATATATATATATATATTAGATCAATATTACATTAATACGTTAAAAAAATTATAGAAAAAAAAAAATCACAATGCGATTAATAGACAATGCCTGTGGAATTTCATAGAAATAACAGCATCTTAACAAAAAGTAGACATGGATTTTATTATAATTATATATACCTAATTAAAATGTAACAAAACAGGAAATAAGTTGAACACAATTACATATCTAATACTGACTGATGACAATAAATGAAAAAAAAAATGTAAATGTAAAAAAAGGATAATATTTGGTGATATCATAAGGCAATGAGTGTTTTAATGTTACCACTGACAACCAATAAATGGCAAATAATAACATAATACAATATTTTATCATAACCATTTTGAAATAAAACACCACAAATTAAAATAAATTATGACGTGGTCACATTTACTACTGTTTTTATTTCATGAATTTCCAAAATGGGGATTTTTGGTGAGATCCAGCTATTTTAATAGGAATCCATTTTTGTGTGAGAGTGAATAATTTTTCCACACAGATTTAACAGTAGTTTCACCTGAACTTTAACTCACAATGGCCCTCGTTTATCAATCCAAGGTAAAAAAACGAGCGCATACTAATAACTATGACTATTTTGCCTCAGTAAACTCTTTATTTGCTGCTTATTAATAGTAAGATGTTAAGTTAGGTTTAGGTATTGGGTAGGATTAGGGATGCAGAATATGTGCTTTATTAAGTAATAATAAACAGCCAATATGCTAATAATACTGAATGTAAAGAGGGGAACAATATCAAATAAATGTCTAAATACAGATAAAATGCAAATGCCGCCTAACAGACATACTCAACATATTGACACTTGAGGTGTTTATCAAGGATCTTATGACCAATGTTCTGAAAAGGAGGTGGCTATTAATTATAACAGCCAGCATATGTTTTATGTTAACACGTAAGTGCATGAAATATGTTTGGTACTTTATTATTGTGGTCATTTATTTATTTTTAACAAAAATCGATGATGCATACGTTGATAATATTATGATCATGCACTCATTATTTTTAAGGGGACATGAGAGTGTGTGTGGGGGGTTGTTGCTATGGGACACACCACTAGGGCTGCCCTCTAATAGTCGACTACTTGCTGGTTGATCAAAATTGTATTAGTTGCTTAGTTATGAAGGTGAAGTCACACAGTCCGTAACTGACAGATATCGGCTAGTCTATGGTAATACAGTACAACAGGTGCATTCAAATGCTTGCCTATCATTCATCAACCTCAAATATGGCTAATTATCTGAAATGTGTAAATATGGCCGCCCAATGTAAACTGAGAGAAGTGTGTGCTGTTCAGTGTCTGTGTGGAGAGTGAGTGTGCTCACAGCAGGACAGATGGAGGCGGCGGTGCGCTCACCGGCTCTTAAAATCTGTAAGGACTCTTCGTTTATTTGTGTGCACTCGTGTTTTGTTTTAAATAATGAAAGCAGAATGCGCTCTCTGTGAACTCGAGTGCAGTGAAACCTGATAGAAAGGGAAATGTCTAACTTTCAAATGAACCAATTCAAATTGAAAACAAATAATCTTCGATTAAGTAATCCTCATGAAACATGCATGCAGACGGATCACTAATGCAGAGATGAGAGTCGCAGACTTAAACAAAGAAAGCACTAGTCATATTAAAATGTTAATGCAGTCTCCTTTTTTTCACCTTAATAGATTATGTTAGTTGGTCTATAGTGGGCTATCGGGCTAACTATGCATAAAAACCTGTCTATTTAACTTTAGTAACAGGTGTCATGGCATAACATAGTTTTAATACGACTGACTTTACATGTAATGTGAATTCAACACTGAAAGTTAATGCGAACATTCTAAGTTAGGTTAGTAAGGCCTTTTTACTACACTGTGAAAGAATATCCCACTTGCAGATTCATACACACATCTGTACTTTGTTGTTTCTAATTAGATCAATTGGCAAAAAAAGGTATTCAGTCAACGAGCAAGTGAAAAAAGCACTGTCACTTTAGGGATGACTCGTCTGAACAGCTCTGATTGGTCTCTGCATTCATAGTAATATATAATATATATATATATATATTTATAACATAGAAAATATTATTCTATACTTCTATACTATACTTTTATTATTCTTATGTTTTTGTTTTTTTTGACTTGACTTGACTTGACTTAAAAAATATTGATATCTCAATATTAATCGACTGTCATAATTATGAAACGATACTGATTCTTAAATCCCAAGAATCAATTAGTCTGGCCTGTTATCAATTAATAGACGGAACAATGAAGGCACTTCCTATCCAATATATCGCAATAAGCATTGTGCTTTGGTACTTTTATTATGAAAAAGTCTCAGATTTCAAATTCTGTTCATTGTATTGCAGTATTTAAACCATAAGTGCCGCTTTGGCGCTGTTTAATATGGAGTGACAGATCTCTGTAGCACCTCAGTTCAACAGACACACATAAACTGATCATCTCCTTCACATTAATACCAGTTTCAGCACAAAATAAACATGACTTACCATCCGAAGGTAAGCTAAAATAAACCGTACAACTTCACAATCTATATCCTGTCTCATGTATTAGCTCAATCAGTGTTTCAGCTGCTCAAAGACGTCTATATACCATCTTGTAAACAATATGCACGCAATGTCATATTTAGGCTACCTCAGAAAAATATATATTTTGTGACCCTAAACTCATTATTACAAAAATATGCATATAAACATAACAAAATGTACTGTTCGTCAGTGTTTAATTTGAATGAATACATTTTTTATGACAGCCACCATTATATTTATTTTAAAAAATATAAAAAAAAAACAATTGCAATTGTAGCTTTATTATTTTATAGACTTCATTAAGTGTAACCTTTTCTTATATTTTTCACAGCACTAGTTGAGAGATTTTTTTCCCTTGAGTAAATCTGACATGTACTGCACCTGATATATATATCCAAAATAAGCTACATTGAATCCAATCGAATCAAATTATTACATTTATGTCAAAACCCAGCCATTGTCTAATTCATTATTTACGCATTTTGGTCTTTTATCATTTTGATGTTTCTGTTTCCAATAAAAATAAAAAGACTGCATTCTGAACAGCCCCTGGTCATGATTAAACGACTTTAACACACAGCGTCCAGGCAAGTGTAAGTGTTCGGCGTGATCGTGCAGCTAGAGACATTCTCCTACCATATCATTGGTAATGGGCAGGCGTTTCCTGAGTAAGCCGGTAACCACCTCCACAATCGAGTCATGCAGTTTAGGAAACCGCAAGAGCTCCTTCGAACAAAAACACACACACAACAGGTCAGCTGTCAATCATTCACAGCATCTTTACTCTTCCTTAATAATATTCACAGAACACATTTCTGCATCAAAACGGTCCTCTGCTGTTCCTTCAGCATACATCCTGATGTTAAATTTATGTATATAATAAAGGAAACCGAAATAATGCTTAATGTAAAACAAATGTATACCGTGAAGGCAGCAGGACAGAGAAGATAAGAGCAGAACGAGGAGCAGAATCCTAATGCAGGCTGCTCTGAGTCTCTGTGTGTGTCAATCTGTGGTGCCTCTAAAGAGCTTTCACTCTCCTCTTCACATTTCATTTTGTAGAAATGGGAAACAGAATTTGTCTTGCTTGTTTAAAAAGACAGAGTTTGATGGACTGTGCAGAATACATTCCAACATTTATGTCGCAATGCTTCCTCCCTAGTTCATCCAAAACATTTATGAAAATTGAGTACCAAAATGCACTACTCGGTATTGAGTGCACAAGCATATTAAAGCAACAGTTCAACCAGAAATACGTTTGCTGTAAATGTACTCAACATCCAAGTTGTAGAGGAATTGTTGTTCACAAATGAATGCTCTGCAGTGAATGGGTGCCGTCTGTATGACTTTTTTTTTTTAAATCATGTTTTTATTGTGTTAGCTAGCTGTAATTTGTTATTATTATTTAATACAAACAACCCAACTGCAGCATGACCGAAAAATGTTTAAATCCGTTTTTGCAAATTAACTCTTCAAATAGTTTTTTACTTCAAACCACTGATTCCAACGAAAATAAACTATCTAAAAGAATCCTTTCTCCAGTGTTTTGTCTGAATCAGGTGACAAATATGCGCAGATCAAGCACTGCTTACAAGTGCAAACAATCCAAAACAGTTCTAAACAAAAATGTGTCCTTGCATTTTGATGTGAGAGAACAACAAGGAATGGACTTTTTCAATGGAGGAAGCGTTATTATGGATTATGGACTTGGTTTAAAAGTTAAAATGCCTTGATAATGAAGATGTTTCTAACAAACACACAGCTTTTGTATTCACAAGATGTTGGACTGGAGTGGTGTGGATTATTGTGATGTTCCGACGGCACCCATTCACTGCAGAGCATCCATTGGTGAGCAAACAATACGATACTATACATTTCTCCAAATCATCTACATCTTTTTGTATTTTGTTTTTGAGTGAACTATTCCTTTCACATCTAACTAGAGGTTATAATGTAAGCGTGGATGTTCTGCATCAAATATTAATAGTCAGTGAAGCACCTGTGTGCTGTAAGCAGAGCAGTGCTGGATGATCCTCTGAAGTTCCTCGTGTACGAGCTCCACACAGCGCAGGCTGGGCTCCTCCAGTCTCTTGATCTGTTTCTTCACCAGCAGCTCAAAACTGACCTCTGGAACAAACAGCGCCGGCCGGGGACCCTACATCCATCATAACAAAAACATCCAATCAATCAATCAATCCTCATTTAGTCTGCATTTGTCATATGCAGTGTGTCCACAAATTCTGTCCAAAAACCTTCCAGGGATTTACATAATAATCATAATTAAATAGTGATTGCACTCACAGAGAACAATTTCTACATGGAGAAATATTTCAGACTTGAAAGAAAGAAAGAAATATATATGCTACCAATTAAAATAAGCATTTTTTAATCAATACAGTAAAAACAGGAATGTTGTAAAGGGACAGTAGGGATAGAGTAATTAATGATAGCGCCAAAGCTGTTTTCAACATTAATAATAATCTTCAGAAATGTTTCTTGAGCATCACTACATCAGAAAGATTTCAGAAGGATCATGTGACACTGGGGAAATGATGCTGAACATTCAGCTTTGCATCAAAAATGACATTTGACAATATGTGCAAATGCAAAACAGTTATTTTGAATTGCTGATACTTTAAAACAGTTTTTACTTTTTTGATTAAATAAGTGATCATAAAGACTTCTCTAAAACATTACAAATATCTACTGAAAGTTTTAAACAGTAGCGTAGTTATACACTACAAAGATTTCATTTATTTCAAAAAAATTTGCATTTGCTTGCAAAATTCATCAAGATAAGGACATCCATTAACATGTAAATATCATACCGTAGCGTTTCGAATAGCTGTGAGAACGTCTAGCTCGGTGAGTCCTCCAAGTGGGTCAATAGACTGCAGGGTTCTTCCAAACGTCTCGTGGAATATATAACAGATACGAGCTCCTCCACACCTGCAATTAACAAATTCACACACAATCCACGGAAATTAAAAAGCGCACAGCTCTTTTGGGATTCACAGGCACGTTGGCACACAGGCCTGGAGTCGGACTCAACCGCCCAGCCAGAAAACGTCAATACTAGGCACTTAATTAATCGATAGCTGGTGTGGACTTAGCCAGATATGAGAGAAGAACAGCATTTCATCCAACAGCGAACAGGAGCTGGACAGACTCGCGGATTATCTGCCTGTCAGATTCAGCCAAGCAGACAAAGTAAACACGGTGTGCTTGATATCTGTCACGAGCTTCAGTGTGAAAACGACAGACTGAGATGCCACCGAAGTCACAGTAAAAAAAACAAGATTTAGCAGGAATGCAGCCTTGGTAATGACAGTATGTCAAACCCAATAGCATGGTTTAAAAAGGCAAGCGCTCCACAAATAACAGTTATGAGCCGTTCTTTGACTGTCTGATGATTATTGCGCTCATAAATGGCAAGAGCTTTCTCAGATCACAGGCTCAAGCATAAGTGGCTGGCTTTACTAAACGTTTCACTGGGATCCCTGTTTTTTTCTTTTAGTCCCCAAGTTTAAAGGGACAGTTCACCCAAATATGACAGTTCCCTCTACCTCTTCCAAACCTGTAGGTGTTTTTTCTTTTGTACACAAAAGAAAGATGTTTGGAAGAATGTTTGTCACCAAACAGTTGAGGGCAGCCATCGACTTCCATTGTACAGAAAAAATACCTTGGTGGAGGGTGAGTGAAATATGACTATTTTGGAGTTAAAGTTCTATTAAAATGATAATAAATACTTGTGCTAAACTATTAAGACTTTGTATGGCCTTAAATTTGATGAAAACTGAATTTAAGACATTATGTGGCCCTGTATGAACCCTAAAAAAACATTTTTTAACAATGAAACCTACATGGATAAACCATTCTCATCAAGATCTCAAAAAATAATAGTTTAGAAAATAGTGCATTTTAATTTCATGGCAACTTAAAGGTATGGAGTGTCTATTGCCTGTATTATTATATTTTTTTATTGTGTGAAGCAAAAACAAACAAAAAAAACAAGTTTGTGGGTGGACAATAGTCATGAGAAAGCAATTAAAAATAGAAAAACATTTTTCTACACAGACTGCTTACAACCATGAGGGAAAAAAAATGTGGCCTCGAAGGCTGAAGGCAATCTCACAAGCAAAAAGATGTTAGTATGACGGTCAGTGGGATGGTTAAAGGAATAGTTCTCCCAAAAATGAAAATTCTGTCATCATTTACTCATCCTCAAGTAATTACAAACCTGTATGAATTTCTTTGTTCTGCCGAACACAAAGGAAGATATTTGGGGCTGTTTTGGTCACCGTTGACTTCCATATAAGGAAAAAAAAATGGAGACCCAAATGCCTGGTTGCCAACAAAATGTCTTCCTTTGTGTTCAGCAGAACAAAGAAATTCACACAGGTTTGGAGTAAATGATTTTCTCTAGAATTTTTGGGTGAACTATTCCTTTAACCACCCCACTGACCATCATACTAATATGTGTTTCCTCATTACATCAGCTGAATATGATACAAGAAGTGCACTGCATTACACTTGGTCAAAAATATGTTTCCAAGAGATTAAGTGCTATGCTATTGACATTATCACTAGACAACAAACGCTAGACTTCTCTGCTCCCTAAAACACAAAAAAAGCCTTTCGTGTTTTAGTGTTTCTTGAGAAAAGAAGAAGCTGTACTTTTCAAATGTTTGAGACGCTGAAGAATGTGGCATCTGAGGACGACTTCACTAGTTTTCTCTTTATTGAATGTTTCATTCGTCCCTCTTCTGTTAGCTTGTGAGCTGTAGTTATGACTATGTGAGTCTGCGATGCTCTTTGCGATGATAATTTTAACTATAGTTTTGTGAAATATCAAATTGTTGAACTATGTTGGTAGTGACAGATGATAATGATTCAAAATATTGTTTTTGGTAGTAAACATTTGCTCTTAAAGGGACAGCTCACCCAAAAAAAGTTTGAGTTATTTTATTCTACTGAACACTATATATATATATATATATATATATATATATATATATATATTTTATTTTTTTTAAGAATGTTGGTTAGCAAACGGTTCACAGTAGCCATTGACTTTCACAGTATTTTTTCAAGACAGTGGCCGAGTAGACAATTTTGGCTAAACTGTCCCTTTAAGAGCAAATGTTTACCCAAAAATGAACACGTTTACTCACCTCAAGTTCCGAATCTGTATAAATTTCTTTATCTACTAAACATAAAAGAAAATATTTTTAAGAATGTTGGCAACCAAACAGTTGACGGTAGCCATTGACTTCCACTCTTCCACTTTTTTCAAGAGTAGAAGATGACAGAATGTAAATTTTTTGGGTGAACTATCCCTTTAAGAGCAAATGTTTACTACCACAAACAATGTTTTGAATAAGTCTTAAAGCATAGGGGTGCAGCTACTCACAATTCAGAGGTCTGGATGTGTCTGGCAGTGCCTTCGATGGTGTTGCAATAGTCGGTGGCAAACTTAGTGACGATCTGCAGCAAGGTGGCGCTGTGGTCTTCCACAGGCTGACCGTAGCTGTTGAGTCGGGACTGGTACTGGGCGGTAAGGACCGTGACTCGCGTCTTGAGCTCCGGGAGACAGTCTCTGATGTGATGCATGAGCAGTCGGCTCAGGGTGCGAGCCAGGTAACGCGAGCCACAGCGGGAGGCTAACGATGGGTAATGTCGCTGCAGGAACACCTGCTCATCTTTACAGCAGTCGGAGAGACTCTTTTGGGTGTTCAAGTCATGTTGGCTCCTAGTAAAGTAAAAAAAAATAAAAATGATTATAGGACTGGGCAGACAAAAGTGTAGCGAAGCCTGAGAAAGTCTAAAAGTAGTAGTAGGAAGGCACCAGACAGCATTCAAATTCACTGTTTGCTCAACATCCTGTTGGCAGTATCCATTGCTTCTTACAACATCCCATAATCCTCTGTGTGTGATTCGGTGGTAGGGCACAAATATAAAACTGCTATATCTGTTTACTTGGTTATCTCTAAAGCTCATTTGAATTTGTTCTAGATCATTAAACATGATGTTATGCAGCCTTGGTCTCTTCCTTTCAGGAATCAGGAACCTTTCAAAGGAATTTATAGAAAATAAATAAAAAATTCATAGTGAATATGAAATTACTGACTGAGCTGCAAGGACACTAGCTCGGGTTTTTGAAAGTCTCTCATGCTCATCAGCGCTGCATTTACAGTATTTAATTCAATTTACAGTAAAAACAGTAATACTGTGAACATTTTTTATCATTTCAAAGATCTGTTTTCTATCTTAATATATTTTAAATGTGATTTATTCATATGATGGTAAAGCCTCATTACTCCAGTCTTCAGTGTCACATGATCCTTCAGAAATCATAATAATATGCTGATTTATCTACTAAAGAAACATTTCTGATTATTTACCAATGCTGAAAACAGTTGTGCTGCTTCATATTTCTGTGCAAACTGTGATTCTATGTCATTTTTTTCATGAACAGAAAGTTCACAGCAAAATTTCAAATATAAATATTTTGAAAGTCTTTAATGTCAATTTGAATGCATCCTTGCTGAATAAAAGCAATAAATTCTTTTAAGGCTGAGTTTTAAGGACTGTATATATGAAAGGTGGTTGAAGGGGTCACAAAATTGGTCATTTTAGAGACAGAACGATTTTTTGGAGGCAGAGAAAGGCTCAGTAAGACTGAAAATCAAGCTGCTATTGATTTCACGTTGACTTTAAATATAGAGACTGCTAAAATAATTAGGCTCTTTGACAAAAGAGCTTGAATTTGAATGGTGGTCACAGAGAATGTCTGCTTATTATACAGATTATAAATTAATCTGCAGTGTATTCTTACAGAATAGAGCTAGACTGTAAATTGTTAGTATACTGCCCACTACTGGAAAAAAAAAAATTCTACCTTTGCCCCTGTTAACAAAGCCTCGAGTATGATGCACATTAAATGGAAATGTGTTGCTAGGGCGTTTCTACACCAAATCCCAACAAGTTGAATGCATAGGATTTTATTTAAATGGAAAGGTGATTTATTACTTTTATGGATTACATTTGGTATACTTTCACAATTGCACTCACGACATACATTTAAACTACTTTAAATTCATAAAATTGTCACTTTAGTATAATAATGTTTGCTATATTATGTACTTATTATATATAATGAAGGTTATCAGGTAGTATAGTATATTATAACAATATTTGACATCATTTTCAGCACTAAATAGTCGTCATTTGTAATCAGTAGGGCAGTCGGCTGCAGTGCAGATACACTCACTGAATACATTAGCTTTCTCAAAGAGATAAGATGTAAATAAGAAACCAAAAACACTTCATAACCTGCATATATTCTCCTCTGACACATCCATTTGATACTGTAATGCTGGTTTGTTGCTGCATGATCAGTACTGATTTAAAAGATGCACACACTCCCTGCGGTCGGTTTGAGGTACCCAAACTCGTACATTTATTAAAGTTGAAGAAAAAAGTTGAGTAATAAAAATACACAATTTGAACGCATTTATGCGTAAAGAAACAGTTCACTCAAAAATAAAAAAATGCTAAATATTTACTCTCAGGCCATCCAATATGTAGATGAGTATGTTTGTTCATTAGAACAGATTTGGAGAAATTTAACATCACTTGCTCACCAATGGATGTGAATGGGTGCCATCAGAATGAGAGTCAAAACTGTTTATAAAAACATTAAAATAATCCACAAGTACTCCACACCACTCCAGATACATAATGAAGTCATTTTTAATAAAATATCCAAAATCTATAATAGGGCTTCCTCCTGTTGAAAACGTCAATCTCCTATTGTCTCATTTACATTAAAATCAAAGGATATAATTGTTGTTCAGAACTGTTTTTTGCATGTAAACGGTGCAGCTTTCTCTCTTGATTCAGATGAGCTTTTCACTGAAGAAAGCACTATTATGGATAGAGAAAGTTGATTGATTATGGATTACTTGTGGATTATTGTGATGTATTTATCAGCCGTTTCATTTCTGGGTGAACTGTTCCTTTAAATGATCACTTAATAATTACTGAACCGTTCCAAATGCCATGAAAAGCACTCTGCTTGTTTTCAATACAAATTTATGTTTAGCGATGCTCAGTTTTAAATTGTAGAAAAAAAGATACAGTTTAAAAATGTATTTCTCCATATCCGAGAAAATACTTTTTTTATACTGAGTGGATCCCTGTATTTATGATATTCTCTTGGTCTCCTGATACGGCATCCTTCCTTCAGTCAGAGTTATATTTCATGCAGCAGTAAGTCAGATCTCTCTCCAATAACGCAGGACTTGTGGAAACGCAGCATGCTTAAATGTAATATTTAATTTGAGGCATTAGCGTGAACCTCTGACCTCAAGAATAAGCAACAGTAACACCGATGAAATGATAAAATGAAAATGACGTGACCAATCTATCGTACCGAATGCATCTTTGATTTGTCGCCAGTGCTTGCTTTCCACAAACACTCTCACAGGAAATCTTCAAGCGCCGTCCTGTTCGAATGCTCGCTGTTGAATCCTCAAAGAGAGCGTAGGTTAATACTGAAGCGACGACGGCCCGCAGCTACGTCTGATTAACTTAACGAGAGTCGAGAAATGAAAAGTGTCACCGCAGTTCTTCTCCACAACTAAATTGCCTCGTGTATTCGTACAGGCCCTGAAGGACACGCTAAAGCCAAAGCTGAACAAACCAATGATTTATCTCAAACCCGGCTCTCCGGTAGCTGATAGCGGGAAGACATGGTACCCTTGGGTGCTGGTGCATGAATAGACGGGGTGGGAAAGGAGCGGATAACAGCACAGGGAATATTACAGTCACTGCTGCTTAGGGTTATGATAGAGGAGCTGGAAATGTGAGAAAATGACAGTGTTAAAATGTTGCAATGCTTTTTTTCACATGGGTGATTAAGTTTCTACTGCAGTCAAAAGGGCCACGTGCTGCACTTCTGTAGCACTTTATTTTCTCCCTGAGGCGCACTTAAAATGTTATTCAAGGTTTCATGTGCATGTTGTGATGTAGTTTTACAAGGGTCTCGCTGACCCTTATGCTTAAGAAGGCTGTTTCTGCTGCTCTGCCTCTAGGACTTCATATGTAAATGAGCTCTGTAATGATCTACTCGGCCTCATGAGAAAAAACAGACTCTGCATTTCTGCTAACTACATTGCTGCAGGTCCAAATCGGTGCAGTCTTGAGGTGAAATGACCACCATGTTGCTAAAAGCACTAAAGGCATCCAAGATTTTTGTACAGAAAACAGCAAAAACAGAATAATCAAAGTTCAGAGTAGGGGTGGGCGAAATGACGATTTTTGATCGTGGACGATAAAAATTTCTCCACGATCTGCTTTTTAAAGAATATC
>JAUCMS010000145.1:18401574-18415892 GCA_032357445.1 Enteromius radiatus | reverse complement strand
AAAATAGTCTTTAAAAACCAACTTGAAAAAGAATCGGGATAAAAACCGTGAATCGTGATTTCCCCAGAAAAAATCGTAATATGATATTTTTTCCATATCGCCCACCCCTAGTTCAGAGGTTTTTCTTTTTTTTTAATTGGGATGTTTTGTTTTTTTTTACAGTACATTTTAAGCAAGGAGATATTAAATTGATTAAAATCTAAAAGAAATTACATTGTTGCAGACAACTTTTAAATTGTCAGTGTCAATTACTTATGAGTTTCTTCAGGATTTTAAGGCTCAAATTTTTAAAACCTGCAAAAATAAAATGAATACCATGTGACCGGGGGAGGGTAATATCTATAGTACCAATTACTGTAAAACGCATAATTTACAATTCAGATGCAGGTTTTCACTAAAGTGTGCAATACTGACCAAAAACAAAAAATGTTGAGTATGTTATTGCATTGTGTGTTATTGATACTGCATATTTTGCATGTCTCTCTTTGTTAACGCACCTGATTCTGATAATCAGCTCATTAGAAGAGAGCTCCGTGCATGAGCTGTGTTCCCAATCGACATCCATGGTCCCTACACAGTGTCCGTTAAAGTTTACTTCACTTCAGAACATTCATTCCGAACACAATGCGGTTTAAATTAAGTCTCGCACACTCGCGCACACGCTGTGCTAGATCAGCGGTTCTCAATCCTCGTCCTCTCCTCGTGCCCCTGCTCTGCGCATTTTGTATGTTTCTCTCGTCATTTGTTCTGTTCGAACGTATGCGCACTGCGAAGTGGACATCACCGGATATTCCGCCATGATTCCAGTTTGAAGTGAATTTATACGTTCCATTCAAAGTGCATTTAAGTGTGCAAGACGTAATTTAAATCATATTAACATATTTACGTTGCAAATCCGTGAATGTTCCGAAGAGAAATAAACTTTAACGGACACTGTGTAGGGACCATGTCGATTGGGAACACAGCTCATGCACGGAGCTCTCTTCTAATGTGCCGATTATCAGAATCAGGTGCGTTAACAAAGAGAGACATGCAAAATATGCAGAGCAGGGGGGCGCGAGGACCAGGGTTGAGAACCACTGTGTTATTGTGCTGATATCTTTTAAGAGATTACCATGGACAGCTGACTCCTGATTTTTCTTGATATTCTTCATATTCTGGTCACAGTGATAGAAACAGTGAAAGAAACGATTCTTTTTCCAGTAAAATATCTGGGCATTTTTACCTTTAAGCCTTTCTTTTGAAAGTGTGCATCATCTTTTGAATCTAATTTTTGCTATTACCAAGCAAATGAAATCAGTATCAAAATTAATCTCTGCAATGAATCTCAATTGGCATGTACATGTATTTACAATTTAATGCAACTTAGAGGGACACAGAATGCTAACCTGCAGTTACAAATGCATAAATAATGATTTTTTATTTGAAACGTAAAAAGTTGAAAACTTATGTTTGAAATTATTTTTCATATTTTAAATGTAAAATTGAAAGACAGCATGTCACTGTTAATAATTGAACCATTGCAATTGAACGGAATCATTTAAACGTAAATTCATTCAGAAACGAAATGCCGTCAGAGAAGCAAAACAGTTTGTTGGCGACAGAGCAAAAGCAGGAAATGTGGTGTCGTAAGTCTCTTAATAATAACTTCTTGTTTATTGAACTGTTGCCTAAAATCATTTGTAATTATGCTGATTTTTAGAAGAAAAACGGCACTCTTTGTGTTATATTAACTAACTATATGAAATGTTATAAATACAGGCTATACATTTTCTGCCCCTATATATTAAACAAGTGAACTCGAATGCGCACTAGTTTAAACTAGTTAACAGATTCATTCAGACTCACCGGACTCTGGACTCGCAGCGCTCGGGTTCATTTAATTAAATCAGAGTCGTTTGAAATTTAATTATCTTTTAATAGCATTCAGCCATATTGTAACTCTTTCCATCTCCAAATTTAAGACACATCAGTAAGACTTTCTTGTACAATTGAAGACTTTTTAAGACCCCGCGGAAACCCTGATACTGTGCTTTTTATTCCATTAATGCAGCTTTGGTGAGAATAAGAGTCTTATGTGAATATTATGAATGTTTAAGTAAATATTAAATACTAGTAATTACTAGTATTAATATATAAGAATGCAGGGCTTCTGTATATTAATTTTCTAGATGCATTTTTATTAACAGTAATAATTTAATAATACATTAAAATCACATTAAACAGCTTAAATTAATTCAAACACAGTGGAATGAAAATACCAATTCTCACATTTCTTGAGGATATTTAATACACAATTTAAAATGATATATCTTAACATGATATATGATATGGAGTTCTCCAAATAGATAATTAATATGAAAATATGCTGAAAATGTATAATTGAGGGCTGGAAGAATAAATAAAAAATAATATTTTCAACTCAAAAGTAAATTTGCAAATAATATTTCAATACATATTAATTGATATTTTGTAAATAAATGCATAAGATTAAATTTACTAACACCTCCCTTTATTTGTGGAAGTTGTTGTCATGTGATGAATCTGTATTTTGGCAAATAATAATATAACATATATATATAATAATAATAATAATAATAACCATAGAACAAAACCTGTTTTTTTGTTTTTTCAGAATATAAACTCTATTTTCAGGAATATTTACTAAATATGATTTGTTTGTGTGTCTGCAATTTTGCATTTCATTTGAAACATGCTCAACAGATATTGGTTTTAAAGCAGTGGGTTTATAGCTTTCCATTGATGTATGGATTGTTATGATAGAACGATATTTGGCTGAGATGCAATCCAATCTAGATCTAAATATTGTCCTTAGCCATGCATATTACTAATCAAGAAATAAGTTTCAATATATTTATGGTAGGAATAATAGAATAAATTCGACCATTTTGACACATGCCATGTATTTTTGGTTATTTCTACAAATACACTGGTGCTACTTACAACTGGTTTTGTGCTCCAGGGTCTTAAATGTGTTTAAAAGTGTGACAGAACGAAGAGACTGACTCGCTATTGCCCTCTCGTGCTCAAAAGTCAAGCTACACTCATGCTACAATGGAAGATTATCATTGAATATAATCTTAAATATCAGTCTGTTTCTTTGTAGATTGAATTTTGTATCTAAAAAATTGTTGTTTAAAAGGTACATTTAAAATCCAGATTGAGTAAGAGGTAATAGCGCAGCTGACCTGTTAACCACACCGATAATGCCCAGTCTGACGGGTATGATCCGGCCCAGCAGCACCTCCAGAGCATCTGTCCCAGCGTCCATCAAATCCAGTTTACTCACCACCAGCAGCGTCCTGCGACCTAAACACAGAACCAATGAACAAACTCCCTTCTCACAGCGCAGTTCAATGTGTAATAACCACATCTGGATTTGCCTGCAAGTCTCTCACCATCTGGGTCCACCTCTCGTGCCAGTTTCAGGGCGTCTGATGTGGCGAGGTCTGAGTTCGCAGGAGAGACACACAGGATGAGGGAGTTGGGGTTGGAGATGTAGGACAGAATCATCTCTTGGACTTGAGTTTCGATATCTTCAGGCTGGTCACCAACTGGGACCTACTCAAAACATCATGTGACAACGAATGAGCAGGTGAATGCAGCTAGCAGGGCTGCAACTTTCATTAAATTAATTTAATTAAATAATCTGATTTAAAACAAAACAAATACTATCACAAATTATTATATTATGTAATAATAATTCAAATATGATCTTTCGTGCAGTATGTGAACATAAACTATCTGCAAAGTTGTGACGTCGACAGTGCACGATAAATGACATTTTTGTCTATCAAAACAAAAGTCGGCTCACATTCGCCTGAACGAGTCGTTAGCAATTTGAATCTTTTTCTGTTACGGATCCACGTCACGATGTAACATATTTGCATAATGTCCGCCCACGTTCTACGTCGTGAACAACTTGCCCCGCCCTCAAACAGTACAAGTTTCACGCTGTATCCTGCGCTGTGAGAGTTTGTTTGTTTTATATGCCCTTCTGAAAGATGAATCAACAAAGAATGAGTGGTTACCCGGCTCGCTCCTCTGAACTTCTACCTTCTTTCTGTAAGTATGATTAATAATTGATGATTAGATTTTCTAGCGATCATTCAAAATACGTATTTGTGTAAGCTATGTCGTGTAACAACCCTGCACATGTCTTGGCAACCGGCTAACTTACGTTCTGTTGTTCAGCTGTGGGTCTAATGTAGTTTAAAAACTGTGATTGATGCAGCTTGACTGTCTGTCTGTCTCATTAGTTGAAGTAATGATAAACGATGGCTTAACGCAGTGTTATGCATTATACAATGTATAATGTGGTGTGCCCGATTCGCTTACAAAAGCAGATTGCGAGCACTTTCCACGGTAGTCTGTGCTAACTAGCTGACGTATTCTCTCTGAAAGCATCCCTAGTAATGTCAGAAAGTGTAGTTTTGGTACAAGCTCTGTGGACCCCTCTAAATCAATCATAAAGGACTGCGCCCATCTGACCAATCACAGCAGTGAGGGCTCACGGAAAGGAGACTGACTCTTCGAACTGCTTCACACGAGTCGTTTACGAATTCAAACACAGAATTGTTCTACTTTTATTTTACTAAATTAGTATTTATGATACTAAATACTTCTGCTTTTTATCTGTAGGCAAGCGAGTTTGGTTGCATGACATGGTAAAAGAACATGTCCAGTCATTGTGGTTACCTTAGTGATGCCAGGCAAGTCAACTAACGTCAGACTGAGTACGTTAGGGGAATATATCTTCAGGTAAATGGGCTCTGGACTGATGCCCTGGGGTGGAAAAAGAGATCAATTAAAACAGAGCCTTAAAATGAAACCACAAGAGCACGTCAAACTATATGAAGGGATTCCACTGCACCTTATTATTGGTGCTGCGATCGGTTTCCTCCTCGATCTCTTTCCGGATTTCACTGAAATCGGTGAAAATCTGAGCGGAGAGAAAACCGCATTTCAATAGAGTGGAGGCTCATTACAAGCTATGACCTATTTCTTCAACAAGAACTCAATCTCTTTAATCACCTGGTTTTTGGAGTGAAGAAAGGTGCCCCATTCCTCTGCTTTGATACCTTTACAAGAACCAAAGAACAGGAGGGAAAAACACAAGACAATACACAAATCAATATTTATGACACTGAGCCCAGCAGAAAATTCAGCAGAAATCCTATTCCCATGAAAGACATCAACGGGAATAAAAGCTTTTTACAGGCTCTGACTGCAAAGAGAACTGACGTGAATGAAACGTGAAATCAATATTCAACCAGAAATGTCGCAGTGGGCAGATACATTAGTACACAACTGACAGAGTGAAGCCCAAACATGCATTTGCTCTAGTCTCAAAGTGCAGGGAATCAGTGAAAGGATTTAGAAATGAAAACATAACAGATGGAAAAATGATCGAGGTTATAAAGACAGATCAGAAGAGCTGTGGAATGAGAAGCACACCGGAAGAATGAAACGGACAAATGAGCATACATGCAGATGGACACGTGTTGAAAACAGAGACCTGGATAATTGTTTTGGCTGTTGAGTTTAGCTCCATTCCCT
Organism: Enteromius radiatus; assembly: GCA_032357445.1. Lineage (NCBI taxonomy): Eukaryota > Metazoa > Chordata > Actinopteri > Cypriniformes > Cyprinidae > Enteromius > Enteromius radiatus. The sequence goes on along the minus strand of JAUCMS010000145.1, from coordinate 18,410,312 downwards.
GAGAGAGCAGAGAGAGAGTTAGGAAGAAACGCTACTGTAAGTGGATTAGGAACCAATTCACAGAAACATCAGAGAGCAGATAAAGGGAACATTACAGGTTCAATACGAGTTAAGATCTACATGAGAAAAAAATAAAGCTACAATTGCATTTATAGCAAGACACGTACAATAAAAGCCTATGGGACAAGACATCCCAGAGGGTTTAAAAATAAAACATGAAGAAATATGATGCACATACCTCAGAAATACGAGGCTCTTTTTTGTTAACATACTTTATTATATATATATATATATATACACACATACACTTTGAACTTCTGTTCAAAAAGTTTTTTTTTTATAAATTAAAAAAAATATATTATTCAGGAATAAATTGGTCAAAAGCAGTGCTGTCAAACAATTAATCGCAACCAAAATAAACGTTTTGTCATTATATTTGTATATTAAATATATATAAATATATACATGTAAATATTTTCAATATACATACTGTATACAGGAATGTGTATTTATTAATCGTTAGACAATACTAGTCACAAAAAACATTAACCACATTTATAATGCCATGTTAAGATTTTTATTTAAAAAATAAATAAACAAATAAATATCTGAAAATATCCAATATCCAGAAAATGCAGCTTTGATTGCAGGATTTAATGTGATCAATTTAATGTGATTTTATTTTAAATATTAAAATACAAACATTTTTCAACTGTAATTGTTTTTACTGATTTTTTTCTTACCAACTTCAAAAACTTAACTAGTGCATTTTTTATTACCACGTAAAATGTTGACATGCATCTTTTTGAGATGTGTGTGTATATTTTAGCATGTATGCCCTACAACTAAACACACAATATTTTTTACTTTAAAAAACGCTGAAAGAATATTTGGCCTGCTTCTATTAGCTAGCGCTACTGTGCTAGACATGTTCTCTTGGATGTGTTTTTTAGGCTGTCGTAAAACATAGTAAGTTACCTAGATGGCATTTCAAAAAATAGAGGTCTTTTAACCTAAACAGTATTTTTGGGCATCATAGATATGACTGTGATGCCCAAAAATACTGTTTAGGTTAAAAGACCTCTATTTTTTGAGACACAATATTTGCGTGTGCAGTGAATATAGAAATCCTTCAAAGAGAGGCACTTGTAAGCTGTTACCATTGTCTTGTTTGCGCCTCTCCTCCAGCGGAGGCACGTTCACCAGCTGTAACACTAGAGGGCGCCGAGTCACTATTCCTGAACCTCGGGGCAGAAAATCTCTTCCAACCAAACTCTCCAATACTGAACTCTTTCCACTGCTCTGTAGATTCATTCGAAGAGACCAACAGAACACATGTGACTTCATGACTTCACGTGTTTACATCTCATGACGTTGATTTATTATCATGGTTTACATACTAATAACAAGGTGAGTAGACTCAAATTCACATCTTGCATTTTTTTCATGACTCACCTGTGACCCCACGACTACGATCTGAGGAAGCTGGATGATCTCGGCTCCAACTGTGAGGAAAACCTCCTGCAGTCTGTTAATGATGGGAATAAGAGTTTCCATCTATCAAAGAGAAAAAAAATGATGCACTGGGTGTAAAACATTAATCAATAGAGATACATACATATTTTCCAGATTTTTTACAGCAAGAACTTTTTAACCATTTAAAATGTTATTATATTTTGGATGATGACTTTTTCTTTTATGTATTTTCATATTAAAGGCCTGAATAAGTAGGCCTATGTTGTTTCTCTTTACTTATGTATGTTATACAGAATAACAATTGAACATTATTTCACCCATATTTTAACATTTTATTTTCACAACAGTTAAAGTGCATTTGTATAAAGTGTATATATATATATATATATATATATATATAGATACACACACACATACAGTAAATATTTTGAAATTATTTACATGTGTATACATTTATATATTTACAATCTTATACATAAATATTATTTAATATTATATAATATATAAATATTTTTCTTGTGTTTATTTTTATATATACACATAATAAATATACACAGTACACACATATATTATGTAAATATATATATATTATTCTTAATTAATTAGTCTTAATTCGCCCAACATCTGAACAGAAAGTCCTAAATTCATATAACCATGCCTAAGTTTATACTTGAAACAAGAACAAGTAGTGTAGGCAGATCTGTTAATGTTTAAAGCATAAACTCTCACACACACACTCACATATATATATATATATATATATATATATGTGTGTGTGTGTGTGTGAAGTGTTTTCGCACAAACATATAAAACCTTTTTCAATTTCAAAAATCATGTTTTTTAATATGTCATCATGTTCTTATTGTATTGTGTTAGCTGTTTATAACCTAATTAAAATAACCCAACTGCAGTTTGATTGATAACAATTATTACTTGGAATGCACAATGAAAAACATGATTTTTGAAAATTGTTAAAAACTGCGTTTCTATCTGTCTTCTCTGTCTGTCTGTCTATCTATCTATCTATCTCTCCCTATATATATATATATATATATATATATATATATGCTTTATTGGCTATGGCTAGGCGTATTCTATGTTTATATATGTGTGAGTGTACTGCAAATTAATCGAATCAAATTATTGTTTTTACTATTATTATTATTATTTTACAATAACGTTAAGTTAATTTGATTTGACAATAATTTGATTAGATTCATTTGCAGTACCCTCACACATATAAGATCCGCATAGCCGTTAAAAGCATAAGTCTGCACAAAAGACCCATTCGTGCAACAAAAATCGACTGATATCACATTTAATTTGCAGTTATATTGAATATTTCTCGACAGACATCAGCCCTGCAGGGTGTGATGCTCCCAGCAGAACAAGGTTAACATTATATGACAGGAGTAACGATATAAACATTAGCAAACCATGCTAAATACCTCACCGTAATGCGATGTGTCGAGCCTTCTACTAAATTACACAATCAGGGCGTTATAACGCTCACTGGCATGCTGCAAATATTGAAAATACAACGTATGGTCACGTGAAGACCGACATCTTTTGAGGTTTCGCTTTTCTGCGCCCTTACGGCTGTCAAAGACGGATCCGGCGTTAGCTAGCTACAAATAATTTGATTGGCTAATGTATTGATGACGTTAGCGTTTATTTTCAGTTCATTGGATAAAAGGCATATCAAACAAAACGTGTCATGGCCGCTTCTCAACGCCCCTTTCCAACATCAGGACCCCTAAATATTTCATCCGTGGGCTTCAGTATCACAGCAGCATTAGCATATCGGTCATTATTATAGAATTACGAGAAAAAAATAATTACATTACGTTAAAAAACGCTCAAAATGCGTAGAATCTATTAGAATGTTTGAGTAAACTCATATCACAGATGAAAAAGATAGGGAAGTTGGCTTTGTGAAAGGGTGAATGAGTCAGAATTTAGAAACAAATGATCAAAATGTGCAAATCACATGACATGCGAGGACCCTATGGCAAAAATCAACACAGGAAGAGCCTCTCCTTGTCCTGTTTTCCCGATTAAACGTATCATAAATGCGCTTTCAGATAAATTTTTGATTAGTATAAAATGTTTTATTATTAGATTAAGTTTACACGTTTAATTCTTTAATTTAGAGTTGTGCATGCATACCCATACGGGCTATGCATGATATATAGCCACTGAACTATCCAGTTTTGTTAGCTTTTATGTTTTATTTAGAAATAAAATTTAGTATACTGCATAAACTAACTGCTATAAAGTTGAGGACTCGTTTAATTTATTTCCTCCTCCTCGCCATTTTGGAGTCACTAGAAAACGAGGGAGGGCTTTTCCAGCTGAGCTAGTAATAGGATGTCCGATTCATTTTAGCGAATCGGTTCATCCGGTCAAATCATTTTAATTCAAATGGTTCAAAAATGGATTCGCTTATCGCTTTAAACGGTTCTAAGACTTTGCGTGGCAGTTTGTAGCACAGTACACTTTAGTCAATTAGTAGTGCTGGTTGAGTTGTTAAATATTCATGTCACTCACTCCACTGTTTTTTCTATAGAGACCGATTTAAATGTCCTTGCGAATCGGTTCGAATGAATCACTCAACGGAGCCGGTTGAAGCACAATGCGCTCGTGATTCGAACATCAATATTTTGCGTCAGTCCCTTGTGACTCTACAGTCATGTCCTGTTCTGCTAGGAAGAAACACATAATACTCCACAACAGCTGATGTGCATCTGGATAAGGGTGATTTTTTTCAGATTCGGACGCGCAGCGAATATCAAAACAGCCGCGACGGTAAACGCGAAGAGGTGAAGGTAAATTGTCTGACAGTTTGTTTTTCTTACTAAATCTGTTAAGCTGGTTAGTGCATAGAATATTACATTATTTTAGACCCGTCTGCTCTTTGATGATTTTACACTTGTTAATTTCATAATGTGGACTAGCTATATGTTTCGTTCTATTGATTGTTTGTGTATCATCATGGCATACAATATCTGTCCTTGCTTGGACGAAGTACTTGCTCACACACAGAACAAAGGTTTTGTGGGTTTCTAGCGCAGTGTGGCTTTCGCTTCTGTCTGAAATGTGTTTCAGTAATGGATTTGTTACAATGTAACTGCATGTTTTCACGACAGTGACGTCACATGACTCAATGAATCTCATGAATTCTTTCTTTGTACTTCAGCCACTGCATGAACACTAAAGATGCACAGTTTGATTACTGCCGTGTTGCCTTTCGTTTTAGAATATAGACTAGTAGTTTATTGATCATAATACTAGTTACAGCAATCAATCGTCAATAATGATATTTGTTATCAAAATTGTCATTATTGATTTTATCCATTAGCTGTTGCAGCTCTCTCTTTCTCTCTGTGTGTTTCATAAAAGCACAATTTAAAAAAAATATTTATTTTTTTTATTTCAGATAGGCCGAGCCATTTTATATATATATATATATATATATATATATGTGTGTGTGTGTGTGTAAATATAATATTTTAATTATTTTTTTATTTTTTACTCATTTACTCATTTTAGTTCATTTAAAGTCAAATATCAATAAAATATGTCAGAAATATTGCATAAAAAAACAGTTGTATAGTTTCAGCTTTTACCGTGTAAGTCAAGCCCTTGTCTGCTTCTTCTGCTGCTTTCTAATATCCTTCTCTCCTTCACAGCTTTCTTCTGCACACCATGGCCTCTCGTAAGAAGGTGCTGCTCAAAGTGATCATCCTAGGGGATTCTGGGTAAGTGTTTGTGCAACATCTTCGTCGTATCCATGACGTTTAGATTGTTATAATCAGTCAGCAGTTTCGTATTCACGCAGCTCAAACGCTCTTATCAGTTACACTTTGCCCTCTGTCATGCATGTTTAAAACAGCTGTACATATACATAACCGGTTTGACATGACTCAAGGAATTCCCCAGTCTTCCCATCATTCAGTGTAGTGTAGGTGCATCTGGAATTTGCTCTGTCCTGATGGCCAATCACGCTATCTGTGAAGAATGTTATCAAGCTATCAGCGTAGATGATGATATCGGCTAAAACATTGCTCACTACGTTGCCTGTTGAATGTATTTGACCTGTTTGTCCTTGACAGAGTTGGGAAGACCTCTTTGATGAACCAGTATGTGAATAATAAGTTCAGTAATCAGTATAAGGCCACAATCGGAGCCGACTTCCTGACTAAGGAGGTGATGGTGGACGACAGACTGGTCACCATGCAGGTTTGCATTCATGTGTATCGTCTACTATGTCTACTGTTGGGGTCAGAAGAATTTGAGGTTAAGAAATGAATACTTGTATTGAGCATAGATGCATTAAATGAATCAAAAGTTACAGTGAAGTGATTTTTATTCTTTTCAACTTTCTATTCATCAAAGAATCCTGAAAAGTCAAATCTATCACAGTGTTCACAGAAATTAAAACAGAAAACAGTTATTTTAAATGGTAACGATATTTCACAATATTACAGTTTGTGCTGTATTTGTGATCAAATAAATGCAGCATTGGTGAGCACAAGAGACTTTTGAAAGTAATTTTTAAAAATATCAAACTTAATGAAAGTGTATGGTGAATATTTGTGTGGTTGAATATAAAAAATATAATAAAATATTAAAAAAATGTTAATAAAAAAATCAATCAATCAAGCAAATATTTTAGAAAATTCTATTTTTTTTTATTTATTTTTGTGATTTGATTGGCATAGTTTAATTTGTATGGTTTAAAGCAGCTTTATAGAAAATATAAAAATGAGAGAAAAAAAGAACACTAAAACAAATATTTTATATACATTTTTATGCCAATTGTAATCTTTAAAAAAATTCTTCCTTTGATTGTGGCGTAAAAAGGCCTAATATTTCTTACAAATTAACTTTGTGTCAGATTCACTCTTATATAGTAGCAGCGAATTATCAATTAAACGAATTGTTTGGAAACTGCTCAGAAATGAATAAGAGGCCAGTGTGCTGTGAAGATGACGCTGTCATTTCCTTAACAACCATTATTTTGTGAACGATTCATCGCAGCAGTAATCACCTCTGGTCATGTGATATGATGAAATACTGCATAATAAGCAGCACAGTCATCTCTCAAACATGAAGCCTCTGTAGTCACTCATAGCTAATGGGAGGGATGTCATCTCAGTGATTTACTCTCATTCTGACGTCTTCAGCTGATCATGTGAAATAAATTAGTCACATTTAGCTTGACGCTGGTAACCCCTGGTATTTTGCCAGTCAGTACAGATTTATGTTGTGTTTACTCGTCAGACATTTTGTAACCTGTATGGTCATGTGATGAAGATCCCACATGCCCAGACTAGCGGTACTTGGGTTATTTCTGAAAAGTAATTTGTTAGAAAATACTAGTTATCATTTCTGCTTGAAATGAACATCTGAGCAGTTACTTTTAAAATGCAATACAATATTGCGTTACTCCCTAAAAAAGTAACTAACGTGTTATGTTCATTTTCAATTCTGGGCTTGCGCAGCAAGAATACAATTTTTCAGAAATAAAAAATGAAGCACAAATGTTAGTTTATCTAAAGTAGTGTTTGCTTATTAGTATGACTGAATTTATTAATCAAAGTTCAGCAGAAAAGACATTTGTTAATAAAATGGGATTAAATACATAAAGGATATTTGTGTTTGTATTACAGGTTTATGTCGTATTCCAAATTTGCATGCCTTAAATTAGAGGAATCCTGAAGTCAGATGAGAAAATTCATATTCATATTCGCACACAATGAATGCCTCCCAGTTTCTCTCAACATGGCAACATGAAAGCTGTCAGTCAATAAATGGGAAACAAAGTAACTTTATTTACTTATTTGATATTGTCTAGTAAATTAAAAAGTAATGCTTTACTAGTTACTTGATAAAAGTAATCTGATTACATAACTCATGGTACATGCATCCCATATTAGCCTTTATCCATGAGTTTCTTTCTTCTGCTGAATGCAAAAGAAGGTATTTTGAAGAATGCGTGTAAGCACATAATTAATTGACCAGCACTAAATGATGACAGAATGAACTACCCCATTAAGCAAATGGTTGTTATTGATGTTAAATAATGTGGTTTTCCTCTTTCAGATTTGGGACACGGCGGGTCAGGAGCGCTTTCAGTCTCTGGGAGTGGCGTTCTACCGAGGGGCGGACTGCTGCGTGCTGGTCTACGACGTCACGGCACCAACTACATTCAAGACTATGGACAGCTGGAGGGACGAGTTTCTCATTCAGGCCAGTCCTCGTGACCCGGAGAACTTCCCCTTTGTCGTACTGGGCAACAAAATCGACCTGGAGAACCGGCAGGTCAGTGTGCAGACTGGAGCTGGTGTGGTTTAAAGGGTTAAAACTCTTAGAATGAGTGCGTTTTCAGTGTTTGATTGAGGCTGCTTTCCACTCCACTTTTGGACACACATGTCGTGAACTTCCCTAAGCACTTCCCCATGGGGGAATCCCCGCTGTCATTTTACAGGGAAGTTTATATGAACGGACCCACAATCCCATGATTTTGACTGGGTTTGCTTCATATGCACACTTAACTGCACAGTCAGGCTGCTCCATAGACCACAATGCAACACAATTGATACGTCATCACAGATCGAACAACTCTATAATATATAAATGATTTTTTTAATGTTCATAACTGCCAAAGTATACCTATATACATACAGAATATATATATATATAGTACTGCACTAAAAAAGGGAAAAATTGTAAACAATAAATAATAAAAAGAATTGTAAAAAATGATCAAGGGCATTTCGACTCATCCTAATTCAAATGGACTGGAATGCAGCCATAATATGAGATGTGTACTATCATTCAAAAGTTGGGGGTCAGTAACTTCTTTCAAAATCACAAATGATGATGATGATGATGATGATAATAACAATGATTCCAAACTTCCTACTGTAATTCCTGTACGAAATGTTCTTAAATCTGTAAATAATTATGCTTTGTCATAATTTATTTTTTTTTAGTTTTTCATTTAATTTGTGCTTAATAACATGTATTAATGTTCAAAGATGTTTCGCAGACAATATGAAAATGAGCAAAACTCTTTGTTTGAAATAAATGAATACTATTTCAAATAAATACTGTTCTTTCAAACTTTGTCAAAGAAACCTTATAAAGTATAAGTTTGTTTTCAACATTGATTATAATCAGAAGTATATTAGAATGAATTCTGAAGGATCATGTGACGCTGAAGACGGGTGTAATGATGCTGAAAATTCAGCTTT
>JAUCMS010000145.1:18383575-18395945 GCA_032357445.1 Enteromius radiatus | reverse complement strand
TTTGGAACTCGCAAAAGAGTCGTTGGATGAGATGCGGAAGAAATAATCCTACTCACAATAGCGATTTAAGTAGAAAACCCGGACGAATCCCTTGAAATATATCATCTGATTGATGTCTTGAGGTGTGGCAACCGTAGTGTAAGCGGAATAATTGACTCCGGCCGTTGATTATTAGAAACATAATGCACACCCGAGGTGTAACTCGTGGCCGCATCACCACCTCGGGTGTGCATTATTTTTCTAATAATCAACGGCCCGACGTCAATTATTCCTTACACATATAACTTATTACATTTTAAATTGTAATATTATTATAAAACTGTATTATAATGGTATATAATTGTAAATAAGTACTTATATAGGCTTTGTAATATAACCTATATTATATTACATTACTTTAATATGTAATAACATTCTAATACTTCATTTAAAAATATTATTATTAACGTTATAGTTTATTTTATTTCGAGTACCAATTTTTTTTCCCCTGTGGCTTTAGATTTGTGTTGTGTATAACTTACAGACTTATTCATTAATAAAATAAACACGATCAAAAAAATATATATTCTATTAATGGAATCGAATCCATTAACGGTTTCCTCAAGTTTACCTGATCTAGATACTGCCAATAACTAATACTAACTAATAACTAGACAGTAAATTGCAAAGTAAGCAGCTCGATTAGTTTCGTGGACAGTGTGAATCCTTTCTAATAAGCAACAGCAGAAATTCGTGGTTGTATCACTATCTATAAATTATTGGCCATGATAAAATAAATAAATAATAACACACAACATAGTGATGGAAAGAAAGCCGCAGCCCGGAGCTATGCTAAAGCAGCTAACTTAGCAGCAACATTACATTACCGCCTCAAAATACCTCACGACCCTCACGCTTACCTGGACATTACACTCTTTCCCTTGAAGCGGCTTCACTGTAAGAATCATCTTCACATCTATACTATTAAATACAAAATAAAGAATAGATAATTATCTCGCTGAACACTCGTGAACTAGCAGCCGACGTTTCCCACGGACATGACGGCCATTACACCGGATCCGCGCATGCGCGGAGAATCATACGCCTCACCCACACCAAAGACCGGATTGTGCTTTTTAAATGATTTCACAAATCAAACCAAAACAAATCATTATTATTTTATATAAACAATAAGGCCTATACATGTCTTTATAAAGAATAAATAAAGAATAATATGATAAACTCTTGCCAAATACAGAAAATTAAAAGACAAAGAAAGACTTTTGTATATATTTGGCACCTCTGAGGTACTCAGAAGACATGAAACTTCTATCAAATACACTTGTCTAAGACTATGGGGTAGATATAATTTGAGGACCAGATCAAGAACACAAGACACAAATATGTTTCACAAATATTTTTTTTTTCATTAGTGAACTGAAGTTGTGTTCAATAAATATGCATAATTAAGAAAGAAAATGATTTATTGAACCAAATTACAAGGCATTATGAATTGTACAGGCCATGATCATGAACAGAATTTGGCCTACATTTAAAATTTTTAACCTTTTGTCAATGATTTTTACAATCAAATTCTGATTTACCTATAGAGACAATACATCTTTTCAAAGCTGGAGGCTATTAAACTTTAAAAACAAGTCTGAGCCAGTGTATGCAAGAATTACAACAATTAAATAATCTCTCCTAAAGTCTCCTTACTCTTCGAATTAATTTCAAATACATTTTAAGATTAAGTGTTCACGCTGTGAAGAATTCCATATCCAAGGTTTTAGAATATTGCTGATTTATACTGCAGGCATACAGTCAATGTTCACCCCACTAATTATCTCAAGATACACACCAAAAAAAAGTATAGTAATAAAGCCTAAATACGAAGTTAAACATTTGTTTTCATCATGTAAAAGAAAACATTGGAGTCTGCAAAACACAGGCAGCATATCTTAAAGCAGGGGTGTCCAATCCTGGTTCAGGAGTGTCTGATTAGTGCTGGCGTTAAGATCTACAGGACACCAGCCCTCCTCGAGCAGGATCAGACACCCCTGTCCTATACAGAGAAGCTGATATTTGATATCGGGGTGGATCTACGTAGCTGTCCTGCAGAGTTTAGCTCCAATTAAACACACCTGAACCTGCTAAAATCAAGATCTTCACAGTTACTAGAAACTTCCAGACAGGTGTGTTGGAGAAGGCTGAAGCTGAACTCTGCAGGACTGGACACCCCTGAATTACATAATCAAAGCAAGAGGAGTTGGAAAGAATTGACTGTTCTTTATTTCAGGAATCTGTAAAAAAAAAAAAAAAAAAAAGAGAAAAGCATTTAACATACAGTGACTAATAAATGTGGTTAATAACAATAACTGAAATTCACAAACCGATGTCATGTTCACATGTCAGCTTCTACAGCAGAGAAAAAAACAAACATTAGTTTCATATATAGATATTCATAACACACACACACACACACATATATATATATATGGTTTCCACATCCAATTAAATTAGCAAAATGTAAAGAGTGTACATGCATATAAATCATATTAAATGCAAGAAAAGTATATACTATATTTCAATTAAGTTTTGTTAAAATAAAATGTCAAAATATAGGAAAAGTTATAATCTATCATCTATCATCAGCAAAACACGGAAGGAAAGTTAACTTCAGGCCTGGTGCGTGTGGCCGATTAAACCATCTATATTATGTAAAAATTAAACAACATACTTAATCTTACTTGTACGTATTAAAATATCTAAAATACACAATACTTTTTATTATATTTTAAACTATTTAAAACGTGTGACAAATGGAAAAAACCTAGTGATTTAAATATTATATAAGATTTAAGTAAGAATTAGTTTATTATGATTAATTTTGTCATAATTTTGCTTATTGTTAGGTCTGTGTAACTATTTGAAGGTTTTAAGGACATCTTGTATGATAATTAATGTGCTATGTCACTACTTGGTTAGTCCTAAAACTATAATTAACATGAGAGAGAGGAATTAAACTCTACAATCCAAAGGACAAGACTTCAGATTTGTTCTCACCCCATGTGTAGGACTTTGGATCCTTTTTCATGTGACGGACTTCGCAGGTGTAGTCCTCTCCCGCCTGGGGGGTGAAGTCTACATGCTTGGTCAGGTGGAACTGCCAGCCCTTCTCGAAGGCCAGGTCACTCTGGTGGCTGCCCGGGATCTCCTGCCCATTCTTCTTGAGTGTAATGGTGATGTCAGGGGGGTGGAAATCACTCACATAGCAGATCAGTACGTTTTTTTTCCCATACTCTCCAGGGTTGCGGCTGTACACCTGCACTTTGGGATCAGCTAGAAACAATACAAAATGAAAACACTGATATTTTGACATCTGAATACTGTTCATTGTTATATACTTGATTGGATGTATTGCGTTTGGAAATGTTTATTGTCTTTGTTTTAGTTATCTTATAAATGTCTTCATAACATTATATAAACTGTTAGAAATAACATTAAAAGAGGCTATTAAAGAATAAGTAGCCTACGTTGTCGTATTTACATAAATATATCTGTTACACTGAATTGCTACAATGATGGAATTTTATTTCACCCATATTTTGACATTTATTAAACTTTCAACTAAACACTTTACTCGCATTCATATATGCTTTCTATGTATATTAAATCACTTTTATCAGGCAAAAAACTTTGACCTGTGTACAATATGTTTCCCCATTTAGTTGTTTATTTGTGCCGTATTATAAATAATTTTAACACAGGAATAATTTAATAAAGAAAAACAAACTGACTGAAAAACATGTTATAACGTGTCATATTAATGTAACTTTATAACCAACAAGCTAACTAACATCGGGTAAAACGAGTTTTTGTTGTGGCCTACACAGGCTGTAAGTGAAAGTGAAAGTATAATGTTCCGGGGATTTCAGACAAACAAACATGTCGTTGACATGTCGAAATTTTCTAGACAGATTCTTACAAGCTTTTTAAAGTTACAAACATATTTTTCAGCGTTTAGGCGTTACGTATGCTTTTAACAATTTAAAGGGTTTTATCCTTCGTGTTCTCCACAAGCAGGCGAAAATACGTCATACGCTAGTAAGCCTGAAAAAATTAAACATTTTAATAAACACCGAGGGATCCAAACGTATTTGATAAAGACTATGTATAATGGACATATAAGACATTAATTTAGTAAAAAAGACTAGTAACAAGAACGTGTCAGAAAACAGATTCGTTGTAACGTTACTTACATTCTTTAGCAAAACAACAGCCGCTGAGAAGCACAAGAGCGACTACAGCGAGTTTAAACATGGTTTTCGTCGTATTATCCTTTTTCTTTTATTCTGTTCGTCAAGTTCACGTCTGGCTTACTTCAGTTACTCCGTCTGAACACAAAACGACGCAGGACGGCAGTCGGCAGAGAGCACACATACGGGTGAACAGATTAAACCCCGCCCCCAAGCATATTTTTAACCAATCATATATTTCCTTTTTCTGTTGCTGGGTCATTTTTGCGCTCTCATGGTTGATGGTGACTTGAAGTGACTTTTATATCACACTTTTCATCTACACATTCATCACTTCATAAACTGCTCTTGCAATAATTCCACATTACTTTAAGCATATTCTATTTGTGTTGTGTAATGCTGAGTCACATCAGGTGGGTGCAGCACCATGCAAAAGTTTTCAGTTCTTTACATGGCTGCCTCCGTGAGATGACCTGCCCATATAAAATGTCTGACTTTTTTTTTTCTGAAGTGCAAACCACGCCTGAAACCGCCTCTAAAGATGTCAGTGGTCACAGTGCGCAATCAAAATCATGGGCTAGCCATAAGTTTCAATTATAGCTTAATGCAGTAATCATAGCAAGGTGTATTTATTTCTTATAGTAGCCTAAATGTGTGAAAACGGTGATGTCATGTGTTTGTTCAGTATTCAAAGTGGCATCACCAGCTACTAGCCTGGCATACATTATAGGCCTACAGGGTTAAATAATCGTTGTTGTGAATCAATATGAACTATTTTGACAATGTCATACACTGCCCATAATTCTCCAGCTCCAAACTCTGAATTTAAATGTCAAATTTAATAGTTAAATGAGAGCTTGTAATAAAAGCTATGTTAAATAAGCTTTTTTTCTTTTCTTTCTTTTTTATGGTAGTTACTGATATGGATCAGCATCATTTATTAATCCATGTTTAACATTACTGTCCAAAAACACAGACCTAACACTATCCCCACCCTACTGACAATTCATTCCTAAAATAAGAAGAAAATGATATCTGAATAACAAGGGTCTAGAAGTGCCTAACCCTGGGAGATGGTTCTCCCTGCAGAACACAAGATCCAGGGGGCGAGGTTAGATCTAGATCCAACACCTTCCACCTAAACCTACCCATCGCCCCCTGGATCTTTTGTTCTGCAACAATTATAATACAATTGTTGTTATGTTGTACAATTGTATTATAAACAGAAATTTTGTCAGCGTGTTTTTGATAGATTTTTCTACTCAGATGACAATGTTGTCATAACGATCTAAAAAGGCATTATGCATGGCAGGCTAATAGCTGGCGATGCCACTTTGTAAAGAAACACTACACACCTGCATACCTTTTTGTTTTCTATATTGCAGTTTTAGAACACAGAACATACAAGGGACACACCTGCATAGGCCTGTTTGCATGTGGTCACCATTTTCACAAATTCACGTTTTGTGTGTGTGTTTTTTGAGTTTTCCAAAAATGTAAAAGTGTTTTAAATGCATTGTGAATTTTAAATCTAAAAGTGCACTGTGTAGGCTTAAACATATTGGCCGTTTCCGAAATATACCCTTCACTATTGCCTACATTAGTCCACTTTTTCAGTTCACTTGAAGGAGTAAATGAAAACGAATTCGGACACTGAGTGCCCCGGAAGCACTGCCGGGATTGCAGTTTTTCATTTGAAACAGGTAGCTCCAGTTAAAGGGTTTATCTTGATTTCTGTCACGGAAATTATGTATAAACCCTAGTTAAACTAATTAATAATCAATGTTCAATGAATTTGCACACGTGCTGTATCACCTTGTATTACGCCATAAAGCAGTGCTTTGTAAAATGAATGTATGGATGATGTAGCAGCACAAAATGCGGGAATTTATTCGGCGCGTGACACTCATGCATTATGCAGATTCTCTGGACTTTGAGTGTACATCATTGCATTGTGGGATTGAATGAACGTCCACTATGGTTTCAGACACCACTTAAAATGGCTGTCCCCTCAAATAGTGGTATAGGGGGCTTCGGATACAGCCATTGTCTCTCAAAAGACAGTTGATTCAATTAAAAGAATCGTTTTTAAAACGAGTCCCAAGAGGTTTCACGTTGACGTCCAAATGAAACATAATTTCCCGTCCACTTGTTGATCTTTTCGTGTTGGTCGTCTGAATAAAAATTCGTTGCCACTAGATGCCGTTTTTGGAGCGGTAAAAGCTTACAAAATGAAATCGACCAATCACCGGAGTGGTTAAAAATGAATAAGAATCGTTTGGGAGTCCTTAAAAATACGTTAAAAACGGTTTAATGCGTTGCAACTCAGAACAATACTGTATGGTCATATGGGTTTAATTCTCTGTAAATGTAGCCCTGCCCACATCTCTCTCTCTCTCTCTCTCTCTCTCTCTGCGCGTGCGGTGGAGATATGATTCAAAGACTCACACTCTGGATTTCTTCAGTATTTGTAAAGCTGACCAGCTCCATCATTCCAGACGGAAAATCGCCTTAGGTCTGTGGATTTCCCATGTTCCTAGCCCATATTATTCAGGTAAACGTCTTCTCAGATGTTTCTTACTAGCAATGCAATGTTTAAACAAATGAACGAAATGGTTGTTACAATCTATTTTGGAGTATTATACAGCGTTGGTTGCACTGTTAATATCGCAGTCGATGAGCTTCGCAGACTCTAAATAATTGCAGAGCAACTTCAGTTTTGTCTGCCGTTCATTTCTTTCCCTTGAATTTGTTTGGTGCACACTTTACTATCGTGTGAAGGTCCATGAGTCCCTATCTATGTCCCCTTATGCAGGGCTAATGGGGACTCTCAGAGATCTTCAGTTCGCACTTCAGCTGAAGATTGAGGAGTTACGGCAGAGAGATGCTCTTATCGACGAGCTGGAGCTGGAGCTGGACGCTAAAGATGATCTGATCCGCCGCCTGCAGGGGGAGCTCGACCGTCTGCGGCTCTCTGCTCCGGGCGCCTCAGCAGCCGGTGCGCATAGAAAACAAGTTATTTTATATTTTGAGTAGTAAAATATATTTTTCCCGTTTTTAAATGTGATTTTAAAGGTGCATTTACTCTTACGGCGATTCAAGCACTGCGCTACTCGATAGCTATCAAATCGAGTTTTTTTCGATCGGGAGTTCAAATACGAACAGAAAGCTGTTTGGATTAAAACTAATTTCTGTGTGAACTGCATAATATTTCTATCATACAGAAAGGACTTTTCCACTAGGCTAACACGGAAGAAGCATAAACAAAGCAAAGACATACCAATTTAAATTAAAATAATGACATTTCCTGTCTATCACTTATCATTTATACACAGTAGCATGTCAAAATATGAAAGTTGAGTGATTAACAATATTTGCTACAGACTCGATTTTCGTTCACTGATTTATAGCATCATGATTTTTTTGATTAGTTTTTCCTCCATTTTGAAAATGAGTAACTTGTGTATCATCTAAAATGGGAGCTTCACAGTCAAATAAGTCTTTGCATTGCATTCCACGTGTTTGAAACACTACTTTGTTTTGTTTTATCTGTTGGTTACTAACTAGTTATTCAGTAATACATACCACTAACCCTATACCCTATACATTGCATATAACAAGGACAAGTTAAAAGAAAGTGTAACCTAATTATGAAATCAAAAAAAAGAATGAAATCAAATTTGGTGTTATTTATATTCTCAATGCATGTCCCTGTGAACGATGCATCTTTGGATATATTTTTTCATTTCCATTTTGAGCTCATAATCTTTCATCAGAATATTATTAATTTACGTGCCCTTCCAGTGATATGACTCACTTCTCTCGTCCGACATACAAAAGGTCACACGTTTCTTCTGTGGAATGATATTTTGAAATGTGCTTTTCTATACAGTTACAGTGCATGGGGTACAATTTTTATTTTGGGTTCCAAACATTCTTCAAAATATGTTCTTTTATGTTCCACCACAGAAAAAAAAAATGCATGCAGTTTTGAAACAATATGAGGGTGAATTTAAATGTATCCCCAAAACTGTAAATTTGCTCATCTGTAATAATATATAACTTCATTTGTTGAATGCTGTCAGCTTTCTCTGAAAATAAGTGATCACTGAAAAGGACTGCAGTGTAAGTATCTCCAAACGAGTCAGAAATGGACAAGCTCAAAACATTTCACACCAGTATTTACTGTCATCCACTTGTGATCAGACTGACAGAAACCAACAACACCAACAAAATCTGATTTCCAAGTGTAAAACATGCCTGATTTGCCATTTTTGCATTGGTGGTTGCTGCATCACATTTTCATATAGTCCAGCTTTTCTTACTCTGTCAGCTCAACTTTATTGTTTTATTGCCTTAAGTTTTTAAAGCCAGGTTTGAAACTACTCGAGAATGAGTAAATGATGACCAATAGTTTTTTTTAGGTGAACTATTCCTTTAACATCAGTGAACCAAACAATGCACATCAGCTTATACCAACAAAACTAACTCAGTCAGCTAGAAATAGCTCTATTAGCTGTCGTTTTAAAATCCTGTCATTAATTACTCACCCTCATGTCATTGCAAACCCATAAGACCTTTGTTCATCTTCAGAACAGAAATGAAGATATTTTTGATGGCCAAGACGTTTAAAGACAGTCTGATACTAAAACAATAAAAACATGTATCTAAACGTGCACGCATTTTGTATTGCATTTTAAATTATTCAAATTAGGGCTCTTACACTAGAAATCGTTACAATTATCTTATTATTCTTTGGCACTGTGGCCATCTGTCTCCTCTGAGTGTTCGAACACAGCTGTATGGATTTATGTTAATTGAGTTTCAAAATGAAATACAATTCAGAAACGCATTCGTAATAATCTATGACAAAGCAAAACAGACTTTTTTTTTAATATGCAGTGTGCGTTAGCAGTCTACAGAGTTCAGAGGCAACAACCCAGTCTTTTTTAATCTTATAAAGCATTGTGTTATTCATCTTTACACTCATTTCATTTGCATTTAGGTCAACAACGTGCTTCCTCCCTGAGAGTGAGGAGAAAAGCGCTGCTAACAGAACCAGTTACCTTGGAGCCCAAACTAGTCTTACAAAACCCACCAATCAGCCACAGCAAAAGTCAAGAGTAAGAACCTGCCTAAAATCTCAACTCATTCCCTTGTCGCCTACTGCCACATTTCCCCAGTGTAACTCTTTATCTGTCTTTATTTCTTTCAGGTCACAGCGGCTGATAGAAGCAGCTCTGGCAGAAAATGAGTATATGAAATATCTAGACAGGGATCAGATGTGGTGTTTGGTGGATTCTGCCTGTCCCCTGACGCTCAAACAGGGTGTGAGTGTTGTCCAGGAAGGGGATAATGGGACCCAGGCATACATAGTTGAAGGTGAATGAAATGAAAAAGATAGTCTGGCCTCATAATACGTCTCCTACTGCATGTTGATTTTTGAGCATGTCTGAACATTCACAGATCCCTGTGTTTACATGGAGGTCTTATAACCCATTATTAGCCGAGGTCTTATGCCTCCAGTCATATTGTGAATAATTGATTTCTATAGCTCATCTGGTTTGCAGTGAGATGTGCTTATGTTTTAGTACTGTTTGTGTTTTGCTTTCAGCTTCTAGTTACCCCTCAGGACTTTATATTCTGTTGACATATAAATCATAATAATCATTGCTGCGTTTGACTGTTAGTGGAGTTATATCCCTTTAAGCCTATAATGTAATATAATATAATTTCGCTACTGTGCTTTTAAAACTTCTATGTAAACATCCTCATTTGGAATGAATAACTGCATTTATTACAAGGTTGTGGGTTTGGTTTTAGCTCCGATAGATTTTGTGCTTCCCTGTCGATTAATAATAATTAATAAATATATTAATATGTTTATTATTATTATTATTATTTAGAGGGAGATCAAAGGCTTAGGGTCAGTTAGATTTTATTTATTTATTAATTAATACCTTTATCCAGTAATGATCAGAAGAATAAAAAAAAGCTATTTAAAATAAATGCTGTTATTTTTAACTTTCATTAAAGAATACTGAAAGAAAATGCATATCCTGGTTTTCTCAAAATATGAAGCAGCAATAATAATAAGAAGAACTATTTATATATAATATAATATATTTCTTCTTCTGACATTCTGCATTGCTATCATTGGAATAAGATTATTTAAATAACAATTAAAAATGTAAAATGACCTTCTAAATTTATATCTCACAATATTTTCTTTCTTTTTTCTTAATTCATAAAATAAAAAGTAATTTCACAATTCAAAAATAATATAATCTCAAAAACTAATCTCACAATTACATCTTTCTTTCTCGGAATTGCAACTTATTTTTTATCTTGTATGACTTTATGAATTGTCTGTGACCAAAACCAGCTTCCATAAATATCTATATATGCATGTACATTTTTAGAAGAATGCCAAAATACATTCTCATTATCCATGTAAATGGTGCCAATGATGTAGTCCAGCTGAGATCAAGAGCAAGCAGCAAAGAGGTCACTTCACATAGAATTCTTAAAGATACAGTAGCCAAAAAACAAAAACAAACAAACAAAACACACACACACGCAGTCCTGTTTTAAAGAGAAGGTGCAAAATAGTCGTAAAAATTTTGTTGATGCCAGAAACCTTGACTAACATTACAAGTGTACTTCAGACACTTGTTCAATCTGTCCCTGTCTCTGACTGAAGCACATTAATTAGTATGCACCTCCCATAGTGTTTGCAGGACCAGGCAGGTAGCAGGAGAAATGTGAGACTGACCTGCTTCTGGAAAGACAGAAAAATAAATATTCCTGCTGATTATGTGGGACGAAATGAGTTTTAAAATGTCAGTGCATGTCTAAACACCCAGGTTGCGAGTGCAAATAAAAGGATGGAGAGGAGCAGAAGTAAAATCTATTACCATCCGTTAAAGTGTTCATCAATACTTGTCCGTGAGCTGTGCTAATTCCAGCCGTGATTTGTTAAAGGCGGCCGGTATTTGTCCGGATGTGCAGGATTGTTTGGGCTTTGAGCATCTCCGTGCCTAATCTGCGGCGGGTCAGATCATCTGTCTATGTGACAGTCACGCTGCCGCTCAACACCTGTCACTCCCGCCAACCTTGAGGGCTGTAGATGACTTGTGTGTGTGTGTGTTAACAGAAGGAAAACTGGAGGCATCCAGGGCTGGCCAGAAGCTGCACATCATTGAGGCGGGGATGATGTTTGAAGAAATGGCCCTCATTCATAACCACACCTGCTCCACTACTGTCACAGGTATTGACATACATGTGTGCATCCACACACACACACACGATCATCTCATTCCTTATCACATGTCTGCTAAAAAGAAACACACAGGATGAAAACGGTATTGCTCAGAGGTCACTCTTTCAGAACTTAATGGGCTTACTTTTAAGAGTATAGTATAAAAGCTTGATCCACCATGGGATAAAAAATAAAAGTCAGAATGGCTAGATATATACTTAGAATTGCAAAGAAAAAAATCTGAATTTTGAAATTAAAGTATGTTTTTAATTTTAAATAATAAAAAAAAAAAAATCGGTAAGATTTATAGTCAGAATTCAGAGAAAGTCAGAATTGTGATTTTATCACAATACTGAGTTTATATTTTATAGTTCTCATAGAATTTAAAAAAAAATGTCCAATCGGTAAATAATTCCCTAAACACTATTAAAAAAATAACAATATCACAATTACTAGATATAAACTAGATGCAATTGCAAATATAATATATAAGGTTTTAAAGTGAAGTTGTGCGACAAATTTGCAATTGAAAAATATATACTTAGCAAAACACCATGTTGCAGTTGACCTATCGGTAAGCCCCTCCCCTCGAACGCAGATGAGCCAATGGCAGTCGAGTATCAGTTGCACGAAAAGAGTGGAACTGGGACATCTGTAGGTTTCAGCATCATAGAGAAACATTGGAAGACCTGGGGCCTGATGTATAAACGCTGCGTACGCACAAAATGGGCATAGAAATATGCGTACGCATTCTTCCACGCACATATCGGGATTTATAAAAAATAAACTTGGCATAAATAAGTGCGCACCGTAAGGATGCTCTTGACCGTGCGTACGCACTCTTTTAGATGAGTATGTGTTTTGGCGACAC
>JAUCMS010000145.1:18320443-18343072 GCA_032357445.1 Enteromius radiatus | reverse complement strand
ATACTGAGCAAAGGGTCTGAATACTTACGACCATGTGATATTTCAGTTTTTCTTTTTAATAAATCTGCAAAAATGTCTACCATTCAGTGCTTTTCTGCCAATATGGGGTTCTACGTCTGAATACTTTCTGTACCCACTGTATATGCGCTGATCAATGCACATACATAGAGCACATCAGTAGTGTTCAACAGACGCTTAGCCAAACTTGCTGGACAAAAGGACAAATTAGGTTTGATGTTTGAACAAGTGAAAGCAGAATTCTTATTTTTTTTGTAAACTATCGTTTAATACTTATCCAGTACTGATCCTGGACATGTTTGAATGAAAGTTTAAATAACTTTTATGGAAAAGTTGTGTTTTCTCGAATATCCACTTCTTTTTGTACATCGACACCAAGCTTCAGTTTCATCCGTTTTCTCCATCTTTCTCAGGTGAAGGACTTGTATTTGCACCCTGAAATGTTTAGCGTGTCAAACGGCCTCCTCACGCCAACCCTGAAGAGCAAGCGTGTGGATCTCCGGCGAGTCTTCAGCGAGCAGATCGCACAGATGTACAGTAAATCATCCATATAGACCTCACGTGCTCTCATGATCTTTAAAACACTTCAACTTAACAAGCCAGATGCTACTGACAGGAAAACTGTTCGCCATAATTTATGATAAATCATCTTTGCTTCTCAAGTAGATCTAGATTGTTTTAGATCATTTTAAGACAGCTTTGATAGTTTGAACTGAGGTCGTGCAGGCCTGACACAGACACTTCATCCTAATACATGGTTCAGGAACATTTAGTTAAGGATTTGGGAACCAATGAACTTATTTTAATGAATAGTCTTCAATCAGTGTCATAGATATTTTACAGTTTTGTAAGTTGCAGCTCTAAACAATCTGTATGAATGCTTTGTTTCATTTGTTGTTTTGACAGATGTCTGTAAATGTCTGACTAATTGCAGCTGATAGAGATGTACTGTATTTTACTTCATTTTATTGACAGAAGAATAAAGACAAAGCCGCCTTATGGGTTTTTTCTTCTTATACCAGCCACAGCTCTGACAAAATCAGTTAAGCGCAGATCTGATTGGTTCATGTGGATGTCACTAAGAAAACTTTGTACTTTGCTGAAAGGTATGATGATGTTGATCTGTTGTTTACAAAAGCACTTTACTGGTTCATTCCCAAGTAAACCACAATCCTGTCCAGACTGCAATGAGTGGACTAGATGTCATTTTGGATGACAAAGGAAAGATAAATCAGGAATTCAGACAGTGAATATTCACAACCAATTTACTGTAAGACAATTAAACAACAGCAAACAATTTGTTACAAGGAAAAGTTTTACAAACAAAAAATGTGGCAATCATAAGGCTGTGTGGTGCAGAGTTTCAGATGTTTTACATTAAGTCAAAAATGAATGTTTTTTAAAAGCAGGAACGTAAAAACATTGCTTACATTATATTGTTTGGTAGATGCTTTATCCAAAGGGACTGAATTCATTTAAACTGGAACGTGACCTGCATTAAAGGCACATTTTAAATATGAATGTCAAACCGAATCAATATTTGTTTATACAATCAAGGCTCTTCCAGTTTAAAAAGTACACTGTATAGTGATTGTCAGCAACTATTCACAACGAAGACATAAATGAGATGAAAATGTGTGGCTTCAATAATTGGCCCTTGTGTATTATGGCTGCAAGACTGCTGGTCTTTCCTTCATTACAAACACAATGAGCACAAACACAGGTCAGACACACACACAAAAAAAAGACACATGTTTTGCATGCTTTACACGTGTCAGTAGAGGGAGACAGAGTATCACTTAAATGCATGTGGTTCATCGCCGAATCCACAGAAGATTAACATGAGCTCTGTTCACTGACACTGTAACATTTGTCCTTCCTCAACAATTCTACTCCAGTGTTACACTATTTCTGAAGATATTTTAAAAAGGATTAAAAAAGCTGAAGAACATACTACTGTAGTGTTTGAAAGCTACGGAAAACAAATGAAAAGGTTCATCATGTATAAACAAACTAAACCAGCATATTTTAATTTAAATATTAACCTGGCCTGTGGTGAATGGGAAAGCTTTAAGATACACACGCAAGCTATCGGTTAGAAATCCACCTGTTGGTCAATTACAACGATCGTAATAACAAAAGGTAAACTGACAAGACTAGAAAAACGAAACACAGGAAGTCTGAGCAAACAAAATCTAAACTTCATGCTAACATGAGAATCCGAACACGTTTAAAAACAACCGTTAAAAAAAAGTTTTCCAGTATCGTTAGTGTTTTTTGATGGCTTCATCTGTCAAGAAGATATTCAAAACAAGACTTCCACATTATCAACAATCAAAAAGAGAGAAATAAAGTAAATGTTGACGTGACTTCATTAAAACATTAGAGTTAGACGTGGGTAACGGGATGTTTCCGTCTCAGTCGTCGGCCACGATGGACAGCGCGCGCAACTCGTTCAGTTTGGCCTCGTTCTCTTGCTTTCTCTGTTCATCTGTCAAACCGCCCTGATCAATCTGATCCGTCAGTTCAGTGAAGATCTTGTGCATCTCGCTAAAATAGGCCACCTGACAGAAGACAAAGGGAAAGGAGGGTCAACAACATACTTTTGCTCCTTAAGAAAGACAGCTCCTGTTTGTCACACCACAGCACAAAGCTACCAAGTAAATGAATACGCATTAGTGGCCATGTTTATGTATCTTATCTTCATGTAGTCACAGTGAATGATGGGAGAAAGAAGAGTTCTTTTCCGAGTCTTTCACACATTAAATAATAAATACGACCTCATGTTGTGTGAATCATATTTACACACTGCCTCCGAAAAAATCAGACCAGGTTTTTGCATCCGTAGCATTTAAATGTTTTACAATTTTAAACATTTTACTAGGAAAGAACTTTCTTTAGTCTCATAAAGTGGCTAATTTAATAGCACCTCCTGGAATTATTCCTCACCATCACATAAAAGGTGTACAAACATCTAACAATTCACAAATCCAGCCGCAATGCCATCTAACATCTGGCATGATTCGAACGGACACGCCCCTAAAGTCAAAGCCACGCCCCTTGATATTAACCCTTTCACCCTTTGAATTGGATAGTCGGTCTCAATAAAACCTCATCATCATGTAAATATCCTCATTCTGACAGGACCCAACGAAAATAGAAACTGACTGCATATCATTTTGTATGTGAAATCACTTCACGCTAAATAAAGAACATGACTTTTTTTAAACAAGGGATATTCTTCCCTCCCGCTCACACAGGAAAATGCTACGGCACAGAGATAACGCTCGTGGGTCTGTGGGTAGCAGGTGACCCTGATCTTCTGCGATCGTTGTGTGAGCGAGCGAGTGTCGGCTGAAAGCTTTCTTGACACGTCCCGCCCCTGCTCTTCCCCCGGCCCGTGAGTCAGGGGTCCCGCGAGAGACGCTTTGATGATTAATAGCCTTTAATCACATTACAAGACTCCAGGAGGAGTGGGCCGCCATTGAAAGCGCTGGGAAATACAGCTGCTCGGCTCTCAAACCTACACACAGCACATTTATTCAAGCTGCTTACTGTATGTGTGCGCTCGCAAACAAATCCACATCTACCGCGGCCTTAAATTCCAGTCAAATAATAAAAATTAACTCTAAGTTTTCAATGCGGTTTTTAGCTTGTTGTTGCCAGGGTGTTCTGAATTGTTGCTAGGTGGTTTCGAACCCTACTGACTTTAAATCAGACAAAACTAAATACAAAAACTACCAAATAAACACTTGTTCAAGTCACTGACCCTAAATAAGCAACAAAAATAGCAATATATAATTGAGCAACAGCAGTATGAATGTAGAGCCAGTAGAAGCGAAGTGGGAAAAGTATCGACTTTCACATGGGGCGATCAAACTGAAAAGCCATTTCCTCTTTGGTCTTGAAATACGCAACAGAATTTCGACTGATGAACGTAACTCAGCTCCATTGTTCACACAGGAGCCATCGGGTTCAGACACCCACGGATTGCAAAGACACTTTTTAGGATTTGTTCAGGACAGATGTATAAACGCGGCACCAAACACTGTGATGAAGCACATCTCTTCTGAATAGATTGTGTAAACTGCCTCTGGGATTGCTCGAAATGACTTCAGACTCTAATCAAAGACTCCACGCTGGCCGTCAGTGGCACTCTGTGATCTATGAGAGGCCAGTTCCTGCCCAGTGCTGAATGGAAGCGGATACTGGTCTGTCCTGTTTATGGTGGTCTCACCACATGAAGAGCGGAGAGGGGATCTGTTTGCCGTGCAGCACGTGGGGCTGGAAGGAAAACTAGTTCAGAGGCAAATCCGCCTTGGACCTGTCAGAGATCAATCAAAACAAGCAATGAATGATGCCGCCACACACAAGCTAAAACGCAGGTACGGCACTGTATTTATGTCTCGGCTTCAGGCGGCACACCCACGGACTGTTACAGAGCCGTATGATACATGTTGCACAGACAGGAGCTTTCTCGAAACAGCAAGCTCCAATTCGATTGGCTGGTTTGACGCAGCTAGTCTGGTAGAAACTACTTGGTAGCAAGAAAACGTGGCATCCTCAAATAACCGTCCGGACCTGCTTTGATTCAGAGTTAAGTCCATTAAACAATCGGTACTTATTACTTTCAGATGGAAGGAGATTCTGACCGCACATTTCCAATCATTCCTTTGCTGCTGACTGCTGCGCCATGATTCGATGATTTGATATTATTGTGGTTTCGCCGATTTCAGATTTATTGCTCTTTAAAAATCACACAGAAAACACAAAATCAACTGTGGTCATCGCTGAACACATCATCCAGACAGACCCTTCCTGTTTAAAGCGGACCAGAAAAAGCTTCAAAGGGAATTAGTATTTATGTTTGTGTCACACACACATTAATATATTCTAAACACACGGCTAATTGAGTAATTAAACAAACACTAGTGAACACTATAAGCCACAAATGTCCAAAATCCAGTCTGTCTACACATCAGAATACTCAAAAACCAAGGACAAAATAGGCTACTCGTTTAAGTGGCAATAAAGTGAAAGCAAAATTTGGTAAAAATATGTGCGCTACAGAACAGAAAATTCATTTGGACCAATTACAGAGTCAATGGAACTGGTAGATTTGGTCTCAAGCTGTTTACATCTTTAGAAGTATCTCGCTTCATTTTCTGCCTCTAAGTAATCTCGAACACCTTGAACACTGGTTTAGAGTTGAAAGGAAACTCTCCAGGATTGGATCTGGTCCAGCAGTTCCTGAAATTCAGAATATATCAGCCAGCTTTTCCTGAATGCATCCAGTGTAGACACAACGCATGTTAAACTATGCTTATAGTTTCATCACTTCGTAATTATGTTGTGATTGCATTGGCATGGTCAATTAGTTCTTACCTGACCATTATCACGCTGTAGCAGTAAATGAAGAGGCATCAATCAATTCAATATGGAGTACAGCAAGGCTCAGTACTAACACTGCCATTGGTTTTCACCCTGTACTGAAGATGAGGTTTGTGAATATATTTTTTTTATCCATCCAAAAGACTTCCCATCCATGTGAAGGGTCAAGACTCAAAGCAGTGGCTTCTGGGAAACAAGCTGGCATGTGTAAATTTGGCTCATTCCGAGGACATCCAGGATGTTTGTGCATGCATCTTTCTTTAGGCCAAATTTTTATTCGTCCTCATCCCCTGATATAAGGCTGCGTGTATGTGTGCGAATGACTCAGCAAGATGAGGGACTCTCAGCATGACTGAATGTTCGGTGAGTCAAACTGTGTCCACTCCAGCACTACTGGAAACACAAACACACACTGTCTAATGTGACGTCCATCAGATACAGAGGGAGGCAGCGTCTCCTCACCGCACCTATAGTAAGCAGTCTCGGGAGTCCACCTACACCCTCTATCTGACAGACCCTCCTCTACCTCGTCACGTAGAGCTGCTGTTGGTTGACTGGGGAGTATGTGGGTGTTGGCGGTATGGCACTCTGGGTTACTGAAAGCGCTTGATGAATGAGACTTGGTCATCTGCTAGGCCTCTCTCTCTCGCTCTGCTGTCCATCTGTTAGCTGAGAGCTTGAGGAAAGACTGCATTTCAAGCCTGATCTATGATCAGCTTAATTTGTTTGTTTATTTATTTATAACCTTTATTATTTTCCATAGAGCACCCACATCTGGTTTTCAATAGAGCAAATGACAAAAGCGTAGCATCACAAAGTGTTGCTGCACAAAAACAATCACAAAAGACTTATTTCCATACAGTTTGCAATGGTTTTGGGTATTGGAAGTTTGATGACGTTCCATCCATGACATTTACGAGCTGAATTAAACTGCTGTTTATTAGTCCATACTAGCAGACCAGAATAATCAGCTACTAGATGACTCAAATTGAAAAAATGGTTATCAAGTAGATGGGTCCAGTTCTGGATACTGGTTAGTCAATACAGAGCTCTAGTGTTTCTAACCCTCTATAGGAGTAATTGTGATTTTGCAGCTTAAAATAACATAATTTACTGTATATTTTACATATATTTATGAGTAAAATCACTTTCCAAAATTAGCTTTCTTCTTCTGACTTTGACCTTTGTTTAAGGCATGCATCATTTATCACTTGTCCTCACCCTATTTGTTTTATTACTACAACCTGATTTTCTGAAGCATTCATATGATAATTGATAACTGATGAGAATCAATCATTTCTGAAATAAGTACAGATTTGATTAAAATGAAGCTAAAACACATGCATAAAGGCTATTATACAGCCTGCCAATGCTGGTCAATAGTGCCAGCTACACAAAACATGCATCCCATAATAGGACTTTAAAGTGCATTAAAAATGAAAGATAAAATTACATTCGGGTGTACAATTATATTTGTATAACTTTCATTTATATGCATTTTCTAGTCAAAAATAAGCTTACTATGGAGCCTTGAGAGAATGGGACCTAATGTCGAATACATTTTACTTGAAATTGAAGGGGATTTTATTTGACATAAAAAAAAAAAAAAAAAATTAAGTATTTTAAATGCAGATTTTCTTAGCGTCATTTATAAATGATGCTACTCCATAGAGGGCTAAAATACATACAAGTGCTCATGTACAGTCAGATGGTAGTCTTTGTAAAAATAACCGGTTTATTAGCCACTTTTTTTAGCATTACTTAAAGGTAAAAATATTATTGTACAGGTTTGAACCTTTGGCGATGGCATTAAAGAAACAGTTTTGATTCTCCAACCTTTCAGTGAACAGCTCTTAAAATAACCTGTATTCTTAATGTCCCAAACATTTCTCAATTTAAAGAAGCCACGAGTGAAGAAAGGCCTGAATGTTAACAGTTCTTGATGGAACCATGATAAGAAAGACCCTTTATTTTAAACATTGTCGCGATGGAACCGAGATGCGGTGCAGGACAGAATTAAATATACATGTCCTACACGAGCAGTACAAGCTTCCAAGCGATTTGTAGGTTCACTGTGTGTATGACGGCATGTGTTGTCGTCATGAAGGCCGCTTCCTGTTTGGTTAATCCTCAGGCTAATCAGATAACACAAAATCAAACCTATTATCACTTAAGACACATTAAGAATCATCTCCTAAATTAAGTGAACATAAAACAACAATAATAATAATTAAAAAAAAAAAACACTTCATTTAAACTTTCTAGAAAGTATTTTCAGATGGAAAATACTCTCATTTTGATCATCATAATATAGCAAACATGTTTTAATGGTATACTTTTTCTTTATTCTAATAAAATTTTAAATAATAATTATTTTCATTCAATTTACAATGTAATTCAAATGTTATACCAGACCTACAGTGCATGTTCATGTAGACAGCTAGAAGAAGCTCGCTTTTTTTGGGATCATAGGGCACTGGATCAGGTCCTGACAGACTCAGACCTGACAGATCTCGACTGCCCGCTCTGCCCTGAGCCGTGAAGATTACGTTTTACTTTTTTTAAATATGTGATTAACCCACCAAGAAAAGGCCTGCTTGGACTATTCAGCTTGAACACCAGCTCACAGTTAAGTCAGTGTTGTAAAACACTGTGTAGAAAAGGTTATATCCACCGTACTCACAGGACTTTGACTTAAGAGGCAGATGGCAGCAGAGCTGATCCATTAGTTTAAACCTACTATTGTTTATGCTTCTTAATGCAACTATATTAAAACTTTTAAGTCCATGTGTACTGATATCAACAAACAAATGAATGAAACAAGAAAAAAAAAACACACACACTGCTCAAACACTGCAAAAGTATCCTTTTTTTTGGTAGGATGCTCTGTACAGACACACAAGCAAAATAACAAAATGACTTGGGAACAATATTAACATCTAACAATGTGAAAAAGTCGGGGATGGGGCGAATACGCACATCCTGAAGACGAGTCTGTGTGTGTTGACTTGGCTTTTCCTCTTTTACCACATTCATTAGATTCTAACGTTTAGCTCTCTCACACACACTCTACTTAAAATAACACACAGACTGAGCTGTGGACATAAGCAGGCAGGATTGTGGGGGTTAATCACATTAGAGAGAGGGGAAGTGTGTAGAGTGAGACAGTGTGTGAGCGCAGCATAAAGGAGTGTTTTTGTGTGTGTGTGTGTTACTCAGGGTTAATCACATTAGATCTGGGTGGAGGGAGCATAAGCTCGAAAATTTACTACTGTGCATGTGTGAGGGTGTTTCTTCAAACTTGATGTTTTATTGATTTAGATTCTTATTAAAAACGACACGTTTTAATTCAACTTTTTGTTAAATTAATATCAAATGAGATTTTACCATAACACCATTACAGCAGTCTTTTATGAATATATTGTCTTTAAACCTTAAAAACCTTTGTCAAAACCAGCTGTAAATATTGAATTACTTTCACAACAATGAATTTTGCATCATTTCCTAATTTTCATGCATATTCTTGTACGATTCATAATATATTCATATATATATTTATCTATTTTTGCACTGTACATTTGATCAGCATTTTGTATTGTACAGTGAGACATTTTTATTTAGCTTATTTCTCTTACTTCTTTCTGGATCATCTATTATCATACTTGTTGTTCAGCTTTTATTATATACAATTATTTTAAAAATCTACCAGGCAGCTCACCAGTTAGTCATCATTTGAAAATTTTCAAGTATTAATTTTATTCTCTACTTTTGTACTTTTTCCCCTGTAATTCAAGTCCATCTATAATAGGAAGAAAACTTCACGGTTTCATTTTATAGGGTACATTTTGTGTTAGGTTTACACATAATATAATACACAGTGTTAGCCAAATTTATTAGAACACTAGTATTGTTTATATGAGTATAGTATCTTTTGCTGTAGTGCGACAGTCAGAAATATCCGTTTACATTTTCAAACATTCATTTCGCCATTAACTGTAATAATCCAGTGAGATATTTGACGGACAGCAGCCAGTGCTCCACAGAGAGATCTGATCATCATCCAGTCTGTCTGGACAACAGAACAAACTGAGACAGACCCAAATCCAGAAGAACTGTGCCAACCTCTCCAAGATGCTTTAAGAAACCTACCCGCAAAGCTACAGAACTGTTCAAAGTTCTAGGCACTTGGGTTAAAATGCTGTAAAATGAGGATGCTGCTAAAATAATCTAACCCTAACACTAATGTCATAAATAGATTTTCTTTATCAGTTCACTTCTATTAAATAAATTAAAATCAACATTCGGTGTGACAATCCTTTACAGCAGCTTTTGCATAGATCTTCTGGATCGAGCCCGTCTCAGTTCATTCTGCTTCTTTATGTCATTCCAGACAGACTGCATACGATGAGATCAGATTGTTGTCAAAGATCTCACTGCATTCTTACAACTAATGGTGAAATTAATGCTACTGATATTACAGCAAAAGACAGAAATAACTGAGCTATTTCTATTTAGCTGGTGAAAATCTAATAATATTAGTCACCACTGTATAAAATGGAAATCCAGTGTGTGCGTGTGACTGAGGAAGGACTTTGTATTGTAAGTATGTTCCCAGAAAATCCATGATATGGCCCACGTAACCGTCATGCTGTATTTTGGTTTGAGTTGCATTGCGTCTGAGCAGGGTGCATTTGATGCTCACCTGAGCTCGTATCAGAGCCTCAAAGCTGGGCTGAAAGTAGTCGATGCGGCTGTTGTAGAACTTAGGCATCTCGTCCAACAGCTGCTTGTTCTTGGTTTCAAAGTCTTCCCTGACGGGCTTCAGCTCTTCCCTGGCCTAAAAGCGAAACACACACACACACACACACACACTTAAATGCAGCAATGAATAAAACCAAGACTACTGCCTACTCCAGAATGACTTGCCGGTTATTAAAGCATGCCGTTATGGTGTGTCAGTAGAATAATAACAAAAAAATTGTACAAGGCCAGGATATTTTCAAGGGTGTGGAGGTGGGGAAGAGCAATGATGATGATGCAATCACCAATCAGCGCAGCGGAAGGGAGGGGAAAGCAATCTATAAGTGCTGACCTCTGCTAGGATATGACCTGCTTTCTATAAAGGCTGTGAGTAAATGTGACTACACACACACTATCAGTTCTCCTATCCTCTACGGCCCTGCTAAGTCCTTCAGTGTGTGTGTGTGTGGGCGATGGGCTTTACATGTATGTTGAAGTTTTCCAGGCACCCGTCTCTATCTGTTTGCGCACGTACGGTCCTTCACGTGTCAACATACACATGCATAATGACCCAGAAGTGTGCAACAAAAAGAACAAACAATTATTGTTTGCTCGCGTTTGCTGGATCGTGTTACCGTGTGCGAGTGAGCGTGTGTGTGTGTGTGCGAAACCCAATTATCCCGCAGTGTGTGTGTTGAGCGCAGCCTCTTGAAAAAGTGCAGCTGAGTTGAGAGGCTGTTTCTCTTGCGTGGGTGAGTTCGCTCGCATGTATACATGTGCTCTGAATACTTCTGTGCCCATCCAGCGCAGCTTCCTTCACTTGTTGCTGCGTGCTAAATAAATCCCGTCAGAACAGTACGCGAGAGGACGGATGATAACAAACCCGATGACTCTTAAGGTCCAGCATACTCGACTACAAGCATCCACTACAGGAAGACGTATAAAGACTAGAGAACAACTGCTCTGTCAAGCGTTTCGTAGCTCAGGTGGCTTGTGTGTCTTTCTGAGCCCCAGTTGAAGTCAATGGGAAGTCAAAAAGGTGCTGCAAGGATGATGTGTTTTTGGAGGTCGAAACCCAGAGCTTTTTTACCACTTCCGGCTCCTTAGCCTCAGTCAGTGGGTTTTTGGATAAATGCCTAAAATAAGGTCACTTTCACAGTCACATTGTGCTTGGAATAATGTTACATTCAGGAATTTAATTTAGCCCTCAAAATTAAGTTTGTCTTAATTTGTGAGGAGTATCATGATAAACAAAATGTGTAAGAATCAAACCTTTGTCATTGAACTTATTTTTTCTGTTGGCTTTTGTAACACACATTCCTGTTCTTATTGGAAACATTATGTTGTTTTACTCTTATATGGCATGTCAAAGAGTAAAATGAGTTCTTAATATAAATTTGTGGAATTCATGTGAAAATTTCTGATAACTAAGTTGATGCAGATATGTGACGAAGGACCACCAATGTTGAGGGTAATGCATAACGCATAAGTAAATAATGTAATTTTCACATTATTACATTACATTAATGTAATAATGTTATGCTACAAAGGATTGACTACAAGATTCTTACATTAGTGAATAAAGCATTGCATAACTTGACACCTTCTTACATTTCTGATTACTTGTCAAGATATACTCCTAATCGAACGTTATGATCCTCTAGTGCTGGACTTTTAGCATATTACACAGTAAATCTCAAGCGATCTGGTAGTACCTCTTTTAGTCATTATGCCCCAAAAATTTGGAACTGTCTTCCAAATGAAGTGAGAGAGTCAACTAGTATTCATATTTTTAAAAAGCGGGTTAAGACATACCTTTTTACTGTTGCCTATGATCATAAGAGTGTGTAAAGTGTGTTTATTATATCTACCTATATTTGTTATGATGATGTTGTTTTTTTGTAATATTTGTTTTATGCTTGTGAAGCACTTTGAGCTGCATTTTATGTATGAAAAGTGCTATACAAATAAATTACTTACTTAGTTAATTAGTAAGTATTGTAATGCATTACTTTTGAAAATAACTTTCCCTAACATTGTTCATCACAGTATCTGTCCTCTAAAATTGAAAACACAAAATAATCTCTGGGTATTTACAAACTTTTAAAAATACATCTGAGTTCACTGTTGCGTTTCTAATTTTAGAAGACATATAACAAATCATAACAATGGATTAAACGACTGTACGTGAGTAATAATGATCTACTACAGCAAAAAAAAAAAAAAAACAAATGGTGTCAAAATGCATATTATGGATTAAAAATAGCTGTATTTTGTCAGCAGTTATATGCCATATGACATTTTGGATACATGTTTGTTGTGGATATATGGTTATATATTATATAGCTCCTCATACACAGGGTGAATTTTAAAGACAGAAGCTCGGAGAATAATTTTGAAATAAAAAAATGAACATCTGTGCTGAAAATTCACACTCGGAAAAAAAAAACAAGCCTTAAGATGTGAGATTTATCCACATACAAGGATGGAGCCAGAATAAACCTTGTGAAAATAAGCAACTGTATCTGTGGTCTATTAAGGCAGAATATAGTGTGATGAAGGCAATGAAGTGCATGGTGAAATATTTGCAACTCTCATTATAGCGGAAGAAGGACTTTCTGTGTAAGTTTGGAGTTTATTTAGTGTAGATTATGCATAAATCTAAAACATACAAATCTGTAATTTAAGGGTTACGTGTTATTGTAATATGTCCTTGTTACAGTGTAATTCTCCCCAAAATACTGGTAATATTAATTAACAACATGCACACACCAAAGGGTTAGGGTTTGGTTATTTATTTAATGTTTTTCTACATTTAACGTGCAACAAGGTTGCATTAAATTAAAAATGTTACCGATTTGATGTCCATCTTTCCCTATTCAAGTAGACAAGAGCTGTATATTTTCTCTACACAGAAAACAGTTACCTGGGGCGTTACCAACGTGACCGCTGAGTGAACCAACTTGAATTAAAGGATTTCTGGTATTAGTAGGCGATAAGTCACTCATCAAATAATGAACGGCTGAAATTGCGACGCTGTCGGAAAGGAAGTCCTGCCTAGAATGGAAGAACTGGTTGTACCTGATGGAGTTTGACCATGATGGGCCCAGTCTTCTCTTTTTCTTCATATTTCTCCACTTTAGACTGAAGTCTCTTATAATCTTGAAGAGCCTGTTCCCTGCGTTTTACCGCCATATTCAGACTGGGAAACACACTGCTGTACCTGCATACAAACAGCACAGACAGAGAACATAATCAGTGTGCACATAAAACAGACAAAAGGCAACATTAAAAGGCACATTAAGGTACATTAATAGGCAAATCATTAAAGGGTCAGTTCAAAGTGAAAAATCCTTTTCTGACCCTTGAGTTGGTACGAGTATCCTTCATCAGAGGAACACTAAAAACATATTTTAAATGATGTTTGATGTTCTCCATTGACTTCCATTGTATATTTTGTTCCCACGGGTGTTTGGTTAAACACATTCTTCAAAAAATCTTTAATATTCCACAGAAGAAAGAAACTCATACAGGTTTGGAACAACTTGAAGGCGACAGGATTTTCAGACAAAGTCAACGAAGTTAAACAAAAAAAAGTATAAACTGTCCATAAAAGTATTTGTTAATCGTCACATTCAAAGATTTAAGGCTTGTTCACACCGAGCATGTTAACTATAAACACAAGTGAACGATATTGTCTGTTTATTCTAAGCTCAAGTACATCTGCCACTTTAAATTGTCAAGCTTGCAATAGCAGGATTGATTCTGTCATCTGTCAATCATCTGGAAAAAAATTGTTCTGAAAATGATTACAATTATATAGTTTCCTCTCTCCTTTATCATTATAGTACGCTGCTATTCTTTAACATTGAGAACGATTTTTAAGAACTATATCTTTATCGTTATCTTTGTGCCTGGTGTGAACAAGGTTTATTGCCATGTTTGCATTATGAGCAACGATTGCTTCTATGACGAGAAACAATTATAACCAGAGCACAAATGAACAAAAACAGCTAGACACAGGCTAAGATTAAAATCTTCTCAGACTTTCAAAATGAGAGAGGCCACAAACAATGCTAAAAATAATATTATTAATAATATTGTGCAGTCAAACATGACTTTAGAGTAAACAAATGACAGGACAATGGATAAGAATAAATGATTATAGTGTTTGGACTGGTATTTACACAAACAATTGTGGAAATAAAAGACAAAACAATATTGATGGGTTGAAGAGACAGAGACACGTGAGCATGAGGCAGGGTTGCCAAGTCTAAGAAACAAAACCAGACCAACAGATATTCTAAACTAGCTCAATCACATTTTTCTCCATGGTTTTCCTCTCTGTTGGGTGTCCCCTTCATCGAAAATGCATTCCAGGGAAAATACACCTACGTAATCCGCTAGAGCTTTTTTATTTGTAAAGGTTGAGTGAGCTATCCCTTTACCAGCATCTTAAACCACAGGGAAATCTGCTACAGCAATCTCTAGAACCATCAAAATAAGTGATACTAGGATTGTGAGAAGGGGAGAATTCAACTCAAAATTGACTGGAATGTCTTGAAGTGTGTGCCCTGCTTAAGACTGTCGAGAAATTTCCCCAACAAGTAGCTTATTGACCTACAATGATGAATTTCAGTTTTTTTCTATGCTGCCCCATCAGCTATATATATATATATACACACACACACACACACACATATATATGGTTGCCAGAATAAAAGTGTTATAAATACGGTATCAATATTTTTTTGGTTAAAATGTGTTTATGTTAAATTTACAGTTAAATACCGTAATAGGTTGGTATATTACCATTATATCAAAGTAGTGAATATGCATATATTAGCACACTTAGCTTTTAAATAGTAACACATATAGAAGGAGCTCAGTGTCATGCACACAAGCACTAAACACCATGATGATAAGAATTATTAAACTGAAATATGTGCTATAAACATTCATTTAACAACATTATATGTAACATACAACCCTAATAAACATAACTGATACAAAAAAACTAAGAATAAATATCAAATTCAAACAAAATTTAAAATGCAATGCACGGAATTCGGGGAATGTCAGGCATTTCCCGGTAAATTTAACAGGAATTTACCATTAACAGGTTTTTTGTCGTTAAAATCACGGTTATTTCATATATATATTTATATAAATTGTGTAGTTTGTATAAGGTATGCTTGTCTGAGGTTTAAATCTTAACATGGTGACGGACACGAGGGTGCCACCAGCCATGCACTTTCTAGCAGTCTTTTTAAATTTTAAAGACAGAAGCTCGGAGAATAATTTTGAAAAAAAAAAAAATTGTCCCAATGAACATCTGTGCTGAAAATTCACACTCGGAAAAAAAAAACAAGCCTTAAGATGTGAGATTTATCCACATACAAGGATGGAGCCAGAATAAACCTTGTGAAAATAAGCAACTGTATCTGTGGTCTATTAAGGCAGAATATAGTGTGATGAAGGCAATGAAGTGCATGGTGAAATATTTGCAACTCTCATTATAGCGGAAGAAGGACTTTCTGTGTAAGTTTGGAGTTTATTTAGTGTAGATTATGCATAAATCTAAAACATACAAATCTGTAATTTAAGGGTTACGTGTTATTGTAATATGTCCTTGTTACAGTGTAATTCTCCCCAAAATACTGGTAATATTAATTAACAACATGCACACACCAAAGGGTTAGGGTTTGGTTATTTATTTAATGTTTTTCTACATTTAACGTGCAACAAGGTTGCATTAAATTAAAAATGTTACCGATTTGATGTCCATCTTTCCCTATTCAAGTAGACAAGAGCTGTATATTTTCTCTACACAGAAAACAGTTACCTGGGGCGTTACCAACGTGACCGCTGAGTGAACCAACTTGAATTAAAGGATTTCTGGTATTAGTAGGCGATAAGTCACTCATCAAATAATGAACGGCTGAAATTGCGACGCTGTCGGAAAGGAAGTCCTGCCTAGAATGGAAGAACTGGTTGTACCTGATGGAGTTTGACCATGATGGGCCCAGTCTTCTCTTTTTCTTCATATTTCTCCACTTTAGACTGAAGTCTCTTATAATCTTGAAGAGCCTGTTCCCTGCGTTTTACCGCCATATTCAGACTGGGAAACACACTGCTGTACCTGCATACAAACAGCACAGACAGAGAACATAATCAGTGTGCACATAAAACAGACAAAAGGCAACATTAAAAGGCACATTAAGGTACATTAATAGGCAAATCATTAAAGGGTCAGTTCAAAGTGAAAAATCCTTTTCTGACCCTTGAGTTGGTACGAGTATCCTTCATCAGAGGAACACTAAAAACATATTTTAAATGATGTTTGATGTTCTCCATTGACTTCCATTGTATATTTTGTTCCCACGGGTGTTTGGTTAAACACATTCTTCAAAAAATCTTTAATATTCCACAGAAGAAAGAAACTCATACAGGTTT
Organism: Enteromius radiatus; assembly: GCA_032357445.1. Classification (NCBI taxonomy): domain Eukaryota; kingdom Metazoa; phylum Chordata; class Actinopteri; order Cypriniformes; family Cyprinidae; genus Enteromius; species Enteromius radiatus. Next base: position 18,326,467 of record JAUCMS010000145.1, on the reverse strand, counting down.
GGAACAACTTGAAGGCGACAGGATTTTCAGACAAAGTCAACGAAGTTAAACAAAAAAAAGTATAAACTGTCCATAAAAGTATTTGTTAATCGTCACATTCAAAGATTTAAGGCTTGTTCACACCGAGCATGTTAACTATAAACACAAGTGAACGATATTGTCTGTTTATTCTAAGCTCAAGTACATCTGCCACTTTAAATTGTCAAGCTTGCAATAGCAGGATTGATTCTGTCATCTGTCAATCATCTGGAAAAAAATTGTTCTGAAAATGATTACAATTATATAGTTTCCTCTCTCCTTTATCATTATAGTACGCTGCTATTCTTTAACATTGAGAACGATTTTTAAGAACTATATCTTTATCGTTATCTTTGTGCCTGGTGTGAACAAGGTTTATTGCCATGTTTGCATTATGAGCAACGATTGCTTCTATGACGAGAAACAATTATAACCAGAGCACAAATGAACAAAAACAGCTAGACACAGGCTAAGATTAAAATCTTCTCAGACTTTCAAAATGAGAGAGGCCACAAACAATGCTAAAAATAATATTATTAATAATATTGTGCAGTCAAACATGACTTTAGAGTAAACAAATGACAGGACAATGGATAAGAATAAATGATTATAGTGTTTGGACTGGTATTTACACAAACAATTGTGGAAATAAAAGACAAAACAATATTGATGGGTTGAAGAGACAGAGACACGTGAGCATGAGGCAGGGTTGCCAAGTCTAAGAAACAAAACCAGACCAACAGATATTCTAAACTAGCTCAATCACATTTTTCTCCATGGTTTTCCTCTCTGTTGGGTGTCCCCTTCATCGAAAATGCATTCCAGGGAAAATACACCTACGTAATCCGCTAGAGCTTTTTTATTTGTAAAGGTTGAGTGAGCTATCCCTTTACCAGCATCTTAAACCACAGGGAAATCTGCTACAGCAATCTCTAGAACCATCAAAATAAGTGATACTAGGATTGTGAGAAGGGGAGAATTCAACTCAAAATTGACTGGAATGTCTTGAAGTGTGTGCCCTGCTTAAGACTGTCGAGAAATTTCCCCAACAAGTAGCTTATTGACCTACAATGATGAATTTCAGTTTTTTTCTATGCTGCCCCATCAGCTATATATATATATATACACACACACACACACACACATATATATGGTTGCCAGAATAAAAGTGTTATAAATACGGTATCAATATTTTTTTGGTTAAAATGTGTTTATGTTAAATTTACAGTTAAATACCGTAATAGGTTGGTATATTACCATTATATCAAAGTAGTGAATATGCATATATTAGCACACTTAGCTTTTAAATAGTAACACATATAGAAGGAGCTCAGTGTCATGCACACAAGCACTAAACACCATGATGATAAGAATTATTAAACTGAAATATGTGCTATAAACATTCATTTAACAACATTATATGTAACATACAACCCTAATAAACATAACTGATACAAAAAAACTAAGAATAAATATCAAATTCAAACAAAATTTAAAATGCAATGCACGGAATTCGGGGAATGTCAGGCATTTCCCGGTAAATTTAACAGGAATTTACCATTAACAGGTTTTTTGTCGTTAAAATCACGGTTATTTCATATATATATTTATATAAATTGTGTAGTTTGTATAAGGTATGCTTGTCTGAGGTTTAAATCTTAACATGGTGACGGACACGAGGGTGCCACCAGCCATGCACTTTCTAGCAGTCTTCATCTTTATGAGTTCACATTTATTCCTTTAGGTGTTAAACTTACTTTAAGTAAAACCCTGCAGTGTTCCATAGTCTACATAGACAGGGAAATCAATAGAGTGTGTTGAACACAGCAAACCACAGCGTTTGTTCTATGACAAAAATCATTTAATGATGTGATGAGGAGGTTCATGCAGCATTAGCCCATTTTAACAGGATCACTTAATTACAGCCACACAAATGGCACGGAGGCATTTCACTTGGATTCTTTTATTGTTTCTATTCCAAATGAAAATATAATCTCTGGGTGAGAAGCCTGGTCTCAGGAAACTAAAAATAGGAAAACTCTAAACTGTAACTTAGCAACAGAGTCGGCCGCTTTGGTTTGAGGCCTGACTGCGTTTCGACTTCGCATCGCCTGGGAGCACTGAGGAACAGTACAAACACATGACCCACACCGTTTTGTTCTTTGTAACTACTGAAAAAAGCGACTTGCTTCACAAAAGCTACAAGCCTTGAAGTAGGAGGACAGTTTTAGGGTCAAGGAGCTATAAATGTATGTTCTTATGTGCATTATTTGAGGATTTAGGTGGAGAAACTAGGTGCATCTGTAGGTCTTCTGCTGTTGACGGTGCGTGACGCATTTTCAGAAGCGGAGCATAAAGTGGCCTGCGGTTAAACCGAAATGGCCAACGACGCAGTCTAAATTGCTGACTTTTATTGAGGTTGTTAACTACTGAGTCTACTTGAATAAACCAATAATTAAATTATTGGTCACATTAGCCAGATGTTTCAAGAAAATAATTATGTAAGCACCATGTGGGGGAGGGAAAAAAAAAAAAAAGAAGGAACATAATCTCTGAAGGTTAACACTGAAAAAAAATGACAACAGATTAGCCTTTGCATGTAATGTCAGGAACTTCTGAAATACATAATATTCAGGAAATAATGTATTATTGTATTGTATTGATTGTATTAAATGACATTCATAAACTGGAAGGCTAAACAAATGATTTATGCTTTTGATTATAGCCACTTAATAATTGATAACGTGCAGTTAAAGAGATTAATACGTTTAGATGTCAACATTTCATTAGGAGAAATCTACTGACAGCTATATGCTTTAACAGTAAAACAGTGTTTTATTATAGAATTCCAGACAGTTTTGATCTTCAGCTGCTTTTATAGGGATATTCTTAGTAAAGCTGCAATTTTAGTAGCAATATTTAAGCCAATATTAATTATTTAATAGTTACACAAATTGTGTAACTATAAAAGTGTTATTTTACAAAAAATGTTGAATAACTTATTTTGCTTCTGTAAAGTAACAATATATATGGTTTGGTTAAAAAAAAAAAAAAAAAAAAAAAAAATCGAACACAATATAAATGGAACTTCAAACATGAAAATATACAGCCGCATTACATTTTAGGAATTTATTCAGTATCTTCAGCATCAAAATGTTTGAAAATGACTGACTGTAACCAAAGTTTTGGAAGTTTAAACCCTGCGAGAGGTGATTCATTAACTTTTTGGTCAGGTAAGACAATACTGTCAAATTAGTAAAGAAAGTGATGAGCTACAGGAGGTAAAAGTGAAGGAAAACTACAAGAGAATCAGAGAGAGAGAGAGAGAGAGGCTTCACCATGCGAAGCTGTGTTAAGACAAGCCCTAAACTGTTTCCCACAGGAAGTAAAGAAGGGAGCGGCACAATTTCACTGTGGCAACGTCACAGGACCCAGCCCCACAACCCACGCGCACCCTCTATTTATAAAACACCACCTTGGCCCAATGACTTCTTGGCACAAATGTCAAGAGTGACAACTGGATAAACATAATACTACCTTAAAGTGACAACATCTAAAATCTAAAACCGATTCATAATATTAACTTTCATAGTAAAACGCCCCAAACACCTCCACTGACATGCAAAAAAATGAACATAACACATTAAAAAGCATTAGAATTAGACAGACGGGTGTATAAAAAAGTCATGGTATTCTACTTTTTTTAATTAATTTGAAAATCTTGACTGCAAAACATTTCAACCTTTTGGGGCAATGACCCATCACATGCGTACAAGCCTCATCTATTCTACCCACACTATATTTGTGAAATAAAACTTGATCATGTTACATAAAATATTTCAGGTGGAATTAGCATCTTTTGAACCCTTAAAGCAGGCTGAGTGCAGGTTACTGCCTGCTCTGTCTATAATGACAGTTCACGGGTGTTGTTCTTGGAAGTAAGCGATCTAAAAACACTCGCCGTAATCTAGACGAGTGCTCCAGACGGACTAGAGGACGGCCCGTCTGACTCGGCACAACAACACACAGTCATGTGCCCGCCCGGCCTGTCTAAAAGCTCTCTTGATGTTTCGTTGAACATCCGCTTGACTACACACACAGACTTACGCTCCACCTCACTGGTCGGCTGTATAATTTAACACCCGTCTCGTCTGGCTGCGGGTGTGGTGGCCGCTTGACAGAGAATGACAGAAATAACAGTTGGACGAAATCGCAGTCGGCTGTTCGCACACACACACACAGCTCCGCAAGCCAAACCAGAGTCTGGACGGGATGAGCGCTGCAGCTCTGTCTGCGGGACAGCGTGACACTACGTCTGTGCAAGAGTTTACAGAGTTCACTGTACTGTGGGGTGTAACGTTGGGTGCTGTGTCATGCCTGAGAAGTGAGGCCTTTATTATAGATTCTCTGTTTCTAAAAATCAGATCCGCATGTTTGACCAGCCCTGTGTCTCTTTTCGGCAGCACAGGAGACTCGAAGCAGGCCGTATGGCATCTCTCTGCTTGCGTTTGACAATGCCAGGGTGGTTATACTGGCCCGAATCTCATTCAAAATGTACGTTTATGGGCTTGTTCCACTCATTGTATTGTCTGGAAGGTGAACATCAAAAAGGGATAGTGCAGGCAAAAATTAATGTAGTCATTTATCCTCATGCCAGTCTTTCTTCAGCACGTAAAACATTTTATTTTTATTAAACATTAAAATTTTATATTTTGTGTTATGTTTGTGTGCTTGTCTTATTTTTGCATGGTTTAATTTTTTGAGTTTCTATTTAGTTTTTTTTTCAGTTGTTTTTACTTTTTTAATCTATTTTGTTTTTTACGTTGTTGTTTTTTATTTTTGCAAAGTGTTTTTTGTTGATATTTTTGCATTGGTTAATTTTTTGTTGACTTGTTTTTGTGCTTTTGTGTTGTTCTTGATTTTGCATTAGGTTGTTTCTTTTGTTCGGTTTAGTTTTTCTATTTGTTATTTATTATGTATTTTTTGTTGTGTTGCTTTTACATTTTGGCATTGTAATTTTTTTTTTTTAACCATATTCTGTTTTTTTATTTTTGAGCTGTTTTCGTGTCTCAGTGTGGTTGATTTGCGTCTTGTTTGCTTTATTGTGTGTGAGGATTTTCCCTTTAAGTCTGATGATTTAATGATTAAAACATCTCTCTAGTATCTCTCACAGGTCGCATGATATGAGGTATTATCCATGTCTGCAGCACACTGCAGGATGAGTTAAGCACCCAAAGCTAAACATTTAGTTGGGGATTTGAATAGAGCCCTACGTATAAGAAATAGTTAGCTTTTGCTAAGACAAGCATCACTATTATAACGATATCTCACCATGACACATATCAGAAAAACAACATTCCATTCAAATCCAACCAAAATCAACAAAGACTTAAATGAACAGAGTCAAAATAACCTCTCCTAATGCATATCGCCCAGAAGATATAATGGAGTGCTACTTGGGCGATTCAAAACTCTTGCCGACTTCTGTTAATGCAGACAAAACACACACTCAAAGCGAGAGGCACGCACTCACCTGGTTTAGAAATGAGTTATCACATTAAGAGATCCGACATCTGTCTGAAGCCATTAGAGTTTCAACAGCTTTTCAGAAAGATCACATTATAAATACTTTCTTCCCATGAACACTGGGAGAACAACGAGACAGAAACGAGAAACGCTGAGCTATTCATGCACTAATGGAATCTTGTCTTTCATGGTATCTTGGCTTATGGCTGATTAAATGTGTTGCGGCGCAGAAGAAAACAAAGCCGGTGTGTTTTAAGGATTCCACTGGAGGCGAGAGTAAAAGAATGCTGTTTTGTTTAAAGCTAAACATGAGATTTCCAGCATGCTTGATATGGATGCATACTAAGTTTGAAATGTCAATGCTCTAAAGCATCTGTGGGTGACGCTCATAAAAACATGTCCAGGTCGTCTTTCACTGACGAATTCTATTGTGCATGGAGAAAATAAATAAATATATATATATATATATAGATATATTTT
>JAUCMS010000145.1:18282900-18298886 GCA_032357445.1 Enteromius radiatus | reverse complement strand
TAAATCTGCAAAAATGTCAACAATTCTGTGTTTTTCTGTCAATATGGGGTGCTGTGTGCACATTAATGAGGAAAAAAAATGAACTTCAATGATTTTAGCAAATGACTGCAATATAACAAAGAGTGAAAAATTTAAGGGGGTCTGAATACTTTCTCTACCCACTGTAAATACTTTTCTAAGTCAATAAATTAGAAAATAAACTTTTTAAATAAATAAATTGGAAATAAAGCTGCTGCTAATTCAACAAAGTTTTATTCAAAACGTTACTGTTTATTTGTGATTGTGAAATTTATTAGCAGTTTAAGTAAAAATAATTTCTACACAAAAACACACAAATACATACAACCACAGAGAGACATTATTTCATGAGAAATCATCTTTAAACACACACTACTGTAATTATTTTCTTGTAAAATTCAAATATTGGATTTATCATTACCAGTAAAAAAATAAATTAATTAATTACATAATTATTTAAACCATTACAATTTTAAATCTTTGCACTGAAGTTATAAATATACATGCACATTTATATATATATATATATATATATATATATATATATATATATTTTGTATATATTTTGTTTATATATAATATATATATATAATTATTCTTTATTAATTGTTTAAATAATATGTAGATACATTGGCTGGCTTATTCTTTCCCTGTATGTATGTACAATGACAAAATTATTCATTTATCTATCTATCTGAGAACCGCGTCACATTCAGCATTGGCAACTCCTAAAGAAATAACGGCCAAAATAACCTATAATAACCAGCTGCTTCAATCTCTAATAACCAATCAAAGAACAAAGAAAAAAAAAGGGGGGGGGGGGGGGATTCATCGATATTTAATTTAGATTTTGTATGATAACTTCTATTTCATTTTCTGTATATTTCTGCTAAAGTGTAAATATGACATTTATTAAAATGGTTTAGTTTGAAGATTGTTTTAAGTTGACTTAAACTAGAAGTTCATTTAAATGTTAAAGCTGAAAGCCTTGTAATTTTGAACGGCTAATCAATGAAAAAATAGCTACTAGAGAAAAAAAAAACTATTCCATCCGAGTGATTCTGGCCACTAACACACACATAATTGTGCATACACTGTATAGTAAATATGTGCATTTCTTTAATTTTGGGGTGAAATATGACCTAGATATGTTCTTGACAGGTCTTGTGAGATTTACCCATTCACATTAATCAAAAGCTAGGGATTATGTGGTCTATACAGTCAGCACACACTGAAGTGTACTGGCTAGGCAGGTACAGGTCTATGCACGAAAATGCATATGGATTAAGGCTGGAGGGGTTTCAGTCAACCTCTCATTTAAGGCGATGAAAACCTGTATCCACGCTTCCATTGTGTCACATACAAGAATCACTGAACTTTTGTCATGATTGGGGAGAAACAAATGATGCATCAGGGTCTCGTCGACAACGTCGCAATCCTTTGGAACACCTAGACTGGCGCCATGGTTTTGATCTAATCAAAAGGTTTCAAATCCGATGCCGATCTATTTTTAAAAATCGATGTACTACTTGGGCTTGCTCTAGTTGGGAAAACAAATATTTGAGTGCTTGCTGTCGTCTTCTGCCGGGCAATTTTAAGCGAGCTAATGATACTCAGAGACATTCAAAGCTCTGTGGGCAACAGAACACATAGAATAAAAGCAAAAACAATGACATCGGACACGTCAACTTACTTTTGGAGCTTCTCATATTCCCGCTCAAAGTCCCTTTCAACCTGTGGAGAAATGGAGGAGACATGTAGAGAGATATGAGAAGAATGGATCGAAAAGAAGTGTGTGGGCAAACTGCTCTAGTTTTCTACAAGCTCTCTTGGGTGTGTGATCATAAAAACAGGATCTACAGGGCTGCAGAACCAAAAAACCTAAAGCCAGCAGAGAAAAAAAAATAAATAAATTTTGGGACGTTTTAGCTATTAGGCGAGATCTCTGAAGAACGCCAACGAGATCAAATGATGGGGGAAAAAAAAAAAGATTAAAAAAACAGAACAAGCTGAATCTTTCATTTGGAAATCAGCAGTTGCAGGAGGGCCTGTAATTATTGCAGTGGCCTTCTGTTGCCACATTAGCTTGCGTCCATGCCACCCTACCGCTGTGTGTAGGGGGTTAATGATTCCATAATTGCAGCAGTAGGGGTTCCTGTCCTGTGGTTCGGTGGGCAAAGTCTGTAAATAAACAGTATTTGGGAAGGCAGGCAGTCGGTAGCCTGCTTAGAGTCGTGTGTCCGGCCTGTGGCCTGCCCACTCATGGGTGACCATGGAAGTGTGGTGTAACAGGAAAGGAGGCGAGTTAGGGAACGAGGTGAAGAGGGGAAAAAAAAAAAGATGTTGATTGACCTCCCCAAAATGAGGAAGAGATCAGGACGCCCACTCGCGGACACACAAGTGTGCGGTGTCCACAACAGAGAGGCACTTATGAACTCACAGTTGATCTACTCAAACAATGACTCAATCGCAGACCGCAGCACTGGAGTCAAATGGACTAGAAAACTAGACATTTGCTGGAGAGAATGTGAGTGGCGTGTGCCTGAGAAAACTCCTCGAGTGTTTGGAGGGGTTTTGGGCTTGTCGCTAGTGCTACGTCACAGCTATTGTAGATGTCTGCATGCAGGATCAACTCAAAAGATGACATCCTCGAGTCTCCATGAAATTATGAAAATATGTAAATGCCGTACAATAGTAAAAATCACATTTATTTTCTTCGTAGTGGAATTGATTTTTAACAAAACACTTTCAACTTTAAAAAGACCTATAAGATCTATAGTGAGCTACGGGGTTGTTAAACGTATATGATTTTGTGGAAGCCATCAGCCACATAATTTCAGCTTGAAATAGTTATGTTTAACAGCAGATTTCCAGGTGGAAAAACTACATTTCCCATGATCCTGTAGTTTTAGGTCATACTTATTTTAAAGTCCAGTTCTCACCATTAATTGGGTTTTGCCTCAAACTACTAATTTGATGTTTATTAAACGTTAGTAAGGTAGTATAGGACAGGGATGAAAATAATTGCATGCAGAAAATGTGCTTTATAAGTACTAATAAACAGCCAATATGTTAATAGGCATACCAATAAGCAACTAGTTAATAGTGAGAATGGGTCCTTATACTAAAGTGTTACCCAGCTTTATATTTCTACATAATTTCACTTGGATTTCCATTTTTCCATTTTATTTTTTATTATTGAAATCTTTTTTTTTTCAATTAAATTATTTTATTTTCTATTTATTTTCAATTAAATAATTTTATTTTCAATTTATTTTCAATTAAATTATTTTATTTTCAATTAAATTATTTTATTTATTCAATTTTAATTATTTTAGTAAATAAAAATGCATTCATATTATTTTACTGTGTAACCTGTGTTATCATATCTATTGGCTTTATACACACAAGGCACTGGCATCATTGAAAATGTTTTAGAGTCTGCATTGAAAAATCACTCTTTTTGCATTTTGTGGCACAGAATTAATCAGTAAAAATGGAAAAAAAGAAGGAAAATTGTGCATTTCTTACCGTTTTTGAAACAATCTGTTTTCTTGGTTGTCCAATTTTGAAAGGAATCCTAGAAAAAGATAAATGCATAATTGTAAGGTGGATTACATTTAGACAAAAACGATGCATTTCATTTATTATCTTTAATTATATTTCACATTTATAACGTTAAGTACAATTATAATACAAAAAATTTTACTCAGTCCATTTTTGTTTCCCAAAGAAAGGCTGCATGCCTCATTTAAAAGGTTACAGTATTTCATAGAGAGTTGAGGTTCAGTATTAAAACCCCAGCAGCTAATCATCTCATCTCATATGGGCCACATAAATCCATCTCAGAAGCTATCAAAGGCGGATGTGTATAATTAGAAGTGGCTGTCACCGCTGCCACAAGTCTTCCTGTGGTCTGCCAGGGGGGAGATCACTACATGTGCACATCTTACACGCATGCACTTTCCTGTGGTCTGCTACTGCACTGTATACACTCAGAGCCCTGCACACTCAGGTGTTCACAGGATGAGGTCTCGCATACACAAGTGTGCAACACACGGCAGCAAATCACTACCAACCACAGGTCACCTTCAGGAATGAACTCCAATAATGAGTTCACGCTCCGCCACAGATCGTGCCAGTGTTTATACAGTGATATATCACAACCAAACGATTCACCATTTCTTGAAGTTACATTAAAGCATATTACTTGTAGTTCAATAAATAAGTCAATAAACACAACACAAGAGAACTAAGCTTTTTCGTTCTAGACTGACTCTTGATGATACTTATAAGCAGTTTTCGGGGTACAGCATTACAAGTAACGTGTAATCAGATTACTTTAAAGCTGCATCCCGCAACTGTTTTGTGTTTAAAATATAAAAACAATAAAAATAAAAAAAATGTAATAAGCTAGTACACCATGAATCCATTTTCCATCGTTGTTGGCTTGTCCTGAACCACTACACTACACCTATAATTTTTATTCAGAAAATTTAGCAGGTACAGATGTGGAGCAGCCCAGTACCTGCATGAATCATCATAGCAGATCCGGCTACAATGTTTTTATGCTACACGCATGCAGTTCTGTTTATTAACCGTTTAACGCGTGACTAAACAAAGGGCGCCAATGTGAGTGTACACACGACACATACGACGCGCAAAACGCCAGGCGTAAAAGTGTCATTTTTAAAAAATGCCTTGGACTTGTTTTTTTTTATTTGACGCGCCGCGTAAAAAACTGGCCGACCAGTGAGATTAGTGCTTTTTGTTCACGTGACCGGAGCTGCTGAAGTTACAGTAAAACACGACTTGGTGGCGCTCAAGATCACTGCAAGAAAGAGGAAAGTAAACTAAGATGCCCAAGATGAATGTAGAGTTGCTAGTATCATTAGTTTCTGAACACAAAGAGCTTTTTGATAAACGCGACAGCGACTACAAAAATCTTGATAAGAGGGAGTTGCTATGGAGAGGAACTGCAGATCAAATAGGGTTCGATGGTGAGTTTTATTTCACTTAATTTTCTTTAATGTACATTTGCTTGTAACTTCTCGAAAAACGCTAACGAAATGCGCGTGCAATATTCGTCCCGGTGTTTACAGGCCTTACAACTGTGATTTACAAACAAGAAAATTGGAATGTAAACTAGTAAATTCAACAATGTACACTGCTATTAAAATCATTTTACAGTTTTAACTCCAAATTATACATTTGTTCTTTTTCTAAAAACTAAAATTAACTGCATTTTACTGAAAAATCATATTAATTGTCTGCTTAGATGTTTTACAGTTTTTCCCGGATAGTACAGGAACTTACATTTTCCCCCATAGTGTTTTTTACAAGATTTTACTGTTCAAATTTCACTGTTTTTTTTTTTTTTTTTTTACAGTGTATAATGATATCACTTGGACTAATCACTTCTCTCATAATATTATATAATTGAATCAGATTAAATTACAACACATTCATTCACTAACTGACTGATGTCTTTATCTGTTCCAGGTTCATGGCTGTCTCCAGGTCTTATAACAGCAATTGTTGCTATTTTGGTGGCGGCTGTGTTTCTGGTTGCAGTTGTGATTTATTATCGCCGCAAGATCTCAATACTAAAAAAAAAAATGGGCAAGTATTACAGCTAATACAGTAGCTTACTATTTAAAGGTTTCTTCTTCATTGTCTGATTGTCCACTATTAGGAAGAAAAAAACAACTGGTTATAGCTTAGTTCAATGTACATGTACTAGGCAAGTATCAGATAGAAATATTGATGGTTTGCATTGATTATTTATTTATTTATTTTTTTTTTTGATGTGATGTGCTGCAGCAGGTTTGACATCCTTCACACCTTATTATTTTACCAACTAGCAGCTGCCAAGAACATTCTTACTTTTCCAAAACAAATAAGAACAATCCACATTTTATAAATGAATAAAAAACTTATGACCGGGCTACTGCATGAACGGTTTATAATTAAAAAGTTAGTAATCTAATTTATCACTTATCTAATCATGACAGGTCATAACTGTGTAAAACTAGTCATGAAAATGTAAACTGGTCTTATTTGTATTGGAAAAGTAAAACTGATCTTGGCAAGTTTATGCAACTGACTTGTAGAAATAAAAAAATATATGACAAGGTTTTTAAGACTAGTTCAAAGAAGAAGAGATATGATGCGATTTCTGAGGCGAGGTGCAACACAAGGCATAAAAAGATAGTACTAAACATGAAGTTGCTTCAGATGACCCCTTTAATGCTCTGTATTACACCTGGTATTAAGATGTTTTTGTCGATCATATCACAAGCTTGTTATTTATGAACATTTGCAATTAATGCAAAATGAAAATGAAGGTTTTTAGACGTTTCAGACTATCAGAAAACAGAAATATTTCAGACTAATTTTGAAAATGCAAACTAAATTCTGCATTCTTTTTTTATATGCTGCTGTGGCATGAAGCAAACAAAGAGCCAGTAAGGAAAGGAAAAAATGTTGAGCTCAAACATGGAGCTGATATAAAGAAAGGTGATCTGATGCTGTGGATGCTTGGAGCTGAAAAGAGTCTTGTTGCTACAAACGCTACATGGCCAGATAAATCTGATGAGAATTTAAGAGAAAATGTGCGTCTGAAGGAGAATGGAAATCTATCCATCACTAACTTTATAAACTTTATAAACTACAGATCATCAACAGCAAAAACACCACATGCAGGAGATTCAATGTGACTTTCAGTGGTGAGTAGGTGAGTGTGATTTCATCAAGTATAAGATGTTCCTGGATCACCATTCTTGTTGATTCTGGTACAAAGTTCCTATCAATCATATTTGAGGGACAATTTTTCAGGAAATATCTGTTTTAGGCTTAAGATCAGGGTTAGGTGCTTCAACACCCTTGATAATCAGCTATCATTGCCCACTGGGTAGGATTAGGTTTAGGGTAGGGATTGGGATAAGTCTTTTGTCAATCATTGAGAAGGGGTGGGACAATACTAGGGACTTTGATCAATGGAGGTAATCGGCAAAGATTTTGCTGAAAACAGCTCATGCTTGTGTGAACAAACAGACAACCTTCTTGGCACAATAAATACGATGTCTTTTTTTGTTTTGTTTTTTACACCAAATGCAGTGATTATACCCTGCTAACAGCCGGATAAACAATGGTATGCACAATAGGTCAATATTCATAGTTTGAATTCTGAATATTTACTATTGATAGCTGCTGATATAGATAGCTAATTCATCTCATACAGTCGCAGAACACACATGTTCAGGGGGATAGCAATCATTTCAGAAGTGAGGGGGACAGAAATGTCAAATATAATAATAATTATTGTGATGGACCGAACAGTCAAAAGCAAGGAATGCAGGATTTCCAATATTAATAAAAATAATAATAATAATAATAATAATTATTATTATTGAACACAAACATATTTGCAAATGAAATCACTTACAAGCTAAATGGAAATAAAGGAAATAAAGACAGGTCTGGACCCATTAAAAAAAGGGTCAACTAAACAAAACAAACTTAACAGTAGTGACATTAGGCAACAAACAAGCAGATAAAGAAAACATGACCTACACCTGAGGTAAACGTTTATGCACAAACTTTCACACACACACACACACACACACACACACACACACACACCAGGGATACTACAGACATTACTAAAAACCATAATTAACTGAAAGCAATGGATAATAAACATAAAGAAATGGATCAATATGGAATATTTTTTATTTTAATTATAATTTTTATTTCACGGACCATGACCAGAAGTCTGTCATTATTATGACATGTAAATAGATTTGTTAAATCAATTACTATTAAACAAATGAAACTAACTATGTACACAGTCAAAAGGGAAAAGGTAAAAATGTATAAGGCTCCGGAGGTTGATGTCACGCAATCTAAACTCAACCATTTTGGCAGCCTTAATCCAACAGAAACAGAAAACTGTCAGACATTACTCCATAAAAGTATTGTATGTCCCAAAGTATGAATCTTTTTGTGAGGTTTAAAAATATAATTAGTAATGGAGTTAATATGTTGCTTTTCATCAAAATTAACTTCATTTATAAGTAATAACAAATGAAAATAACAAATCAAATTTCAGATTTGAGTACGACTCATGTCATTAAGGGGGGTTGAGGAATGTGGCATTCAATCATCTTGTGAAACTGCAATTTTTTTCATTTCTATCATCTCTATTTTATTTCCACAGAAAATCAACTTAAGGTTGAAAAGGAGGAGGAAGATTCAGTGTGATGAGATAAGATGCCCATCAGTGTCAGTTTTAGTGATATCACCGACACTTGAGTTCAAAACCATATTTCTGCTTTTATGAGACGACAATGACACAGAATTAAAAAAAAAAAATTCTGCCCTTTAGTGGACAAACACTGTAACGATCCAGTCAGATATCCTCATGCATGCGGGTCTAATGAAAACTGACATTATTTTAGGACTTCATAACATTGTTATAACCATTTATGAAATGTTGTGTCAGTGTTATTTCAAACAGCAATGAGTGTAAGAGTGCTGTTTTGCAAGTACCAGTAATATGTCTTTCAAATGGGTATTGTAGAGTATTTGGTTCATATAAGACATGCTGATGCTCGTTTTCTTGCAGATAACAGTATTGTAGCTATACAAATAATATGGCAGCTGCTCTTTGCAGCAGATAGCGAGATGCTATTTTCATGTGTAAAAATAACAGTGTTTTCTTAGCGATGCATGTAAATGTTAGATTCTGTTATATATTGCAAATAGCAGCAGATATTTTCACCTTCATACGGTCTCAGAAATAAAGGTACAAAATCTGTCACTGGGGCAGCACGTTTTCAAAAGGTACACTTTTAGGTTCAAATATGTACACTTACTATAAACAAATGTATGTATAAACATGAGAGTGAATTGTACACTCAAAAAATGACTCTTTGAACTAACTTAATTCAGTTATGTAATCATGCATCCTATTTCCACACAATCAAATTGTGTTTTATTTACGTGAATGGAATTTGTTGAATTTATTTTTGTGTCAACACAGTTGAATGAGGAAGAATCTATCTGAAATTATCGCTTCACTGTAACTTAACCA
The DNA here is from genome assembly GCA_032357445.1 of Enteromius radiatus. Lineage (NCBI taxonomy): Eukaryota > Metazoa > Chordata > Actinopteri > Cypriniformes > Cyprinidae > Enteromius > Enteromius radiatus. The sequence continues at coordinate 18,289,771 of JAUCMS010000145.1, read as the reverse complement.
AGTTACGTTTTTTTGTGTGTAAGGAGAAAATCACAACTTTTCTTTAAAATAGGAAGGAAAAGGAAATGCGCTCTACCCCCAATATCCATAAACCATAAATCCCGGGGAATGCATGGGGGGTTCATATGCATTCCTTGCTTTAGATATAACCATATGCATGGTTTACTGTCACTTTTATAAATAATATAAATCAGACGTATTGCACGAATGCAAAAATGATATGTGCTGTGTTTTGGTTTACCTGAACACATCTAAATAAATGCTAGTAATGTACCTGAACTTGGCTGAAGGCGTTCATTATTGTTGTTATTCTTAGTTTGATGGACAGCTGAATTGTTCACCACAAAGCTGGATGTCACACAATGTGAGCTTGACAAACTTTCCGGTGATGAAGTACTCTGTGGATATTCTGGTAATGACAGATGATACTGTGTCATCACACACATTTAGATTTGAGATCTTTATTTACACAAATGTATTTTATTTTAATTAAACTAGCCAATACTATAAAATGTGGTTGCAAAAAACATTTTACAGTGACAAATAATTCAAATGAAGGTGCAAATTATGCCATGATGTTCTACTCACGATAGACTGTAACATTAAAACGTTTGTATTTTTTCTTTTTTCCGATAACTGTGAGTCGATAAAGTCCAGAGTCTGTGGTTCTGGTGTTGGTGATGATCAGAGATCCAGTCTGATCTAGATTTAATCTGTCTCTGAATCTCCCACCAGGACCATCATATGTCATGTTGTTTTGCGTGAGTCTGTTAAAATCAGCTATTCTTGTTCTTCCAAACATCCACTGGATCAACAAATGATGATGATGATGATGATGTTTCTGTACTTCAGTAAGATCAGTGTTTAGAGTGACAGAATCTCCCTCCTTCACTGATATACTCTTCACTGCATCGGTCACATCTAGAAAACAAACAGAAATATATTTTGTCACAGATTAAAAGCCTGTTCACACCAAGAACGGTAGCTACAAATATAGCCATAACGATAACTGTTTCTACAGAAAAAACAAAAACAAAAAAAACAATAAGGATGTTCAGAATAATTGAAACAAAACTTTTATCAATATCCTTAAGAAAATATAAACAAATTGAGGCTCTGAGGCACACACCCTGTTGAAAAAAAGCAGCATGCTCTAGTAAGGTATGTTTTGAAGCTGGTCCTTTGCTGGTTTAAGCTTATGCTGTTTTATTAGGTTTTTTAACAGGGCATAGCCTATTCAATTAATTTCTGGGAAACACAGACACTGAAGGGCCCCTGGGCTTTGGCCCCAATCTAGAATACACCCCTGTGTATAATAAATATTATTTATAAGGTCTGTGATGTTGAAGAGCATTCACAAGACTGCAGAACACATACCCGACAGTCAAGTTATTTTGGGTGGTTCTGAAATGATTTGTTCCTCATTAATGGACACATGCATTTCTTCTTTTTGAGTGTCACCTAATATATTTCTTCAGCACTCCTTTTTTGCGTGCTACTAGAAATGAAACATATCACTCATTCTGTGGATCAACTAATTCGATCTTTTTCAGTTAACAGTTACTGATTGATTATGAACCTCTTTAAATTAGCTAAATGCATGTTGAAGTGTTATTGTCATAATATTGATATATATTTTCGAAGCTATGCATTGGGTTTTGTTACAAACAACAACAAAAAACATATAAACATACAGTAGTTGAAGTATGGTATTTCGGAGAGTACATGATCTTTCTGGATCAACATCCTTGTTGATCTTTATTTACAAACATGTATTTATGTAAAAATGAAGGTGCAAAGTATGCCATGATGTTCTACTCACAATAGACTGTAACATTAAAATGTTTGTATTTTGTCTCTTCGCCAATAACTGTTAGTTGATAAATTCCAGAGTCTGTGGTTCTGGTGTTGGTGATGATCAGAGACCCAGTCTGATCCAGCTCCAGTCTGTCTCTGAATCTCCCATCAGCACTATCATAGATTGAGATTGTTTGCGTGAGTCTGTTAAATTCAGCTATTCTTGTGTTTCCAAACATCCACTGGATCAACAAATGTTTCTGTACTTCAGTAAGATCAGTGTTTAGAGTGACAGAATCTCCCTCCGTCACTGATATACTCTTCACTGCATCGGTCACATCTAGAAAACAAACAGAAATATAGATATACAAATACAAATATAGCCATAACGATGATTATGTTTCTACAGAAAAAACAACAACAACACAATAAGGATCCTGGAACAACATTAAAATGAACCAATCATATTTGAGGGGTAATTTTTTTAAGCAAAACAAGGCGCTTACAATGGCACGAAGTTAAGTCATAAAACCCATTAATTCAACTTACCAATCATACCACACGAGCACAAACAGAACAAAACTAAAGCGTTAACCATATTTCCTGGCCGTTTGTCAACCACCAATACCGCTGTAAATATCTGAAGGTTAGTACCCGAGTTTTGTCGCTGCATGTTGGCAGTGGCGGGAGAGTTTGGTCGCTAGTAGGCGTTCCTGCTGCTGCTGGTTGCCTGGTAACGTATATGAGTGACACAAGTGGATGTCATGCCCCGTTGTTGACACCGAATACGATTTCTTACATTCAATAATTAATATTTAACGGGGAATGTCGTATATAAATTAAATAAGTCATATCGAAAACGATCTAGAAACACCCTAATCAAACAGACGAAACGTGAAGCAGTGTAGAGGTTTACTTCTGTAAACAAACACAAACGACCATAATACATAAATATCACCAGATGAGCTCCGCTCTTTGTTTGTTTGGCTGTTATAACTCCAGTATAGCAACCCAAACAACATTTGATTCTATTAATATAAGGGTCAAGAACCCAACTAAAGTTAACACTGCCACTAAAATGGTAACAAAAAAAGTGATTTTCTTCTTTGATGATTCTGTTTGTTAACATCATGTGTCTTCAATAATGGTCAATCATCACTTAATTAATCAGCTAACTATCTAATGAACTGCTGTGCTACTTGCATCTTATTATTTAACACTCTGTAGTATGCATACTGTAGCAGTGTTTATTTCATTGTTTAATCTGGGCTGACCCATGTGGGACCAATAATGAAACTGAGCAATACTGTCAGGGTCCCAGTTAGAGAGCCCAGGCGACACCCATATCATTGCTGGCTGGGAATAGACGTCAAAATGATGTCCAAGTTGGGTCATGGTTGTACGTCCAAATAGTGGACCTAGTTTGGACGTCGAATAGATGTCCAGAGTTGGTCATGGACCGACCGACGGACCCAATATAGACATGATCTGCACGTCTATCCGACGTCCAATGTTTAGTGGGTTCATTTATCTGTGTAATGAGCGAGCTGTAGGTCTATTGGTAGCTTTCTCTCCTCATCCCACCCTCTTCAGTCCCATTATATATATATATATATATATATATTTACAAAGCTTTACACGACCATAGTTTTTCAATGAGGTGTGAACGACCAGTGCAAAACGGGGACTTCTTAAAGCGGGAACTGACATATCAACCTATCAGGTTGGACATATTGAAGAGTCGACTTCTCTCCGTTTGCATCTTTTTTTCTTCTCAGAAACAACGAATAATCTGCGGAACCGAATAACGGAAATTATCTCCATACAGACCACCTTTATCCATTCAGATTCTTCACAGGTGTTCAACAACATGCTGAACATGTTATTGTTATTTGCATTCTTATTGCTCATGGACGGTAAGTAAGGGATTTCTGTGGGTAAGCTTTCGGTTTCATTTTTGGATACCGCAGTATGTTGGGGGTATGATTAGCAGTTCTGAGATAAATACATGGGAGACAACACCCATGAAGAGAAGTCTAATGATTATGAAAAGAAGAAAAAAAAGGACATTTAAATAAGTTGCCGTAAAACGTTCATACAAAACGATCTCTATCCATAAAAAAATAATTTGTAATTGCAGGCTATTTCTGTAATTTGTGAATCTATTATAGCGTAGCCAATTTCACTATACTCTCATTCCCGACATCAGTAAAAAAACATGTTTTAGAATCTGTTTTTAAAGAAACAATCGTTTGTGTTCTAGGTGTATCTGATGCGACTGAAACAGTGTCGGTGATGGAGGGGGATTCCGTCACTTTACACACTAGTCTCACTGAAATACAAAACGATGATACAATACTGTGGATGTATGGACCTAAAGACACTGTCATGTCTCAAATAGCGAGAAAGGCAGATTTGACTTCGTTTTTTGTGACCGATAGTGTGCAATTCAGAGGCAGATTGCAGGTGGACCAAAAGACTGGCTCTCTCACAATCAGAAACACCAGAATCAGGCTCTCGGGACAATATAAACTATCCATCTCTAGAGAACAGAATACAATAAAGATATTCAATGTTACTGTCTTTGGTGAGTATCTCAAGTTCATCCAAACAGTTTACACGAACGTGTCTTTGTTAATAAGCCTATCACGTACTACGGTGTACATTTTAGGACGTCCTCAGACCTCAGTCATAAAATGAAAGTGCGTCATGCCTCAGACTAAGCGGTCTTTGTCAATGGACCAAACGGCATCGTGACATAAGCTTATGCTTTTCCTTGTGTTTTTTTTTTTTTTTTTTTGCCAACGCGATCTGCCGTAGATGCTTTTACCGCACGCACGTTTGATAGGTTTTGATATATCTATAATTTTTTTTTAAGATTAATAAAATAAAGATCCAGATTAATACTGGGTACTGTAATATCAGTATTAGGTAAGATCACTCACGTTAATTTCTGCACTCGGTTACATATGTTTTATTAAATGTAGCTACCTTTATTAAAATTAAACATGGGTTTACCACAAATAAAAAAATACAATATTTTAAACAACATTTCGCTTCACCATGGTATTTGTGATTATACTAATTGTAATCAATCCGAATGACGATACGCAATGCACGCATACAGAGCGCGTGATGTGACGCCCAGAATGTGCAAACAGACCCTCCCACCTCTGTAATATACAAGAAGATGTTAGTCCCGTCCGAAATGGTAGATGAAAATCACAGACGTCAGGTGATAAGAATCGAAACTCGGCGTCCGGAGTCAGTCATCAGCCGAAACGGACTCACGTTAAAAGGCATCAGACAAAAAGACGCAACACGTCACACTTCACCTGAGTCTGAAGTCCCTTTCGCCTGAGGACTATTTGTCTGATGACTTTTAATCTGAGTCCATTTCGCCCTATGCCTGATTGTACGAGACCTAACACCGAACGTCTGAGGACGTCCTAAAATGTACACCGTACATCTCAGACACCACAATATAAAAAATGTGACATACAGTCTATTAATATTTGTAATACCCAGTTTTACAAAAATGTATTTTCTTTAAGAGATAAATATGTAATCACTTATTCCCTCATGTTGTTTCAGAACATAAACTGAATATATTTCTAATGAAATTTGGGAGACTTATGCCACTCATTTATGTTTTAAAGTAATGAAAATATTGTGGGTTGGTAATGATGGTAACTACGATGGTAATGGTAACTATTTTTTGGGTGAACTATTTGTTTAATTCATAAGGTTTATGTTTATGACTATGTGAATCAGATCATTCATACTGAGACAGTAATAGGATCTTTCTTTCTTTGACATATGACAACAAAGCCTGTCATAATGTCAATGCTTCTTAGTAATATGAGCTGAAATATCCTGATATATCACAGAACCTGTTGTTATTTTAATTTAATTATTGTTTCTTTACAGTAATTTCATTAATTTAAATGTACATTTTACCAGGTTGCACGAGGATACATACAGAATAAATTATGTTTGCAAACAAATTTCGGCAGGAGCACACGCAGGTAATTAATCAGCCTGCTCCTCTTCCCGCTAATCATCTTATAATCTCATCATCCTATCAGAGCAAGAGATACTTCCTACAAATAGCACAAGCCCCTTTCCCTCAGCATCTCGATCTAAGCCTCCCTCTTCCTGCCCTACTCCATCAATTTCTTGCTTTTCTCCTCTGAGGGGTGGCATCCAGGGTTCGGTCCGGGCAGCCAGCCTCACACTTCCCCAAGCCCAGTAGGGTTGATAAACCTAGGGCTATAGGGAGCCCACCGAACCCTGAGTCCTCTCCGCGGACAACACGCCAAACTCGCTTCGCCTTCTATTAATTAATCCAGTAAATTCGAACTCATGAAATGATTTATATAGTGAATTTGATTTCTTTCGGAGAAACTGTTTTTGCTTTTTTCCAGGTGTGGTTGGTGAGAAGGAAGAAGTAAAGTCAGAGACAGTGATGGAGGGAGAGTCTGTCACTCTACAGAATAATGTTTCAGTAGAGACAGATGATCTGATAGTGTGGAGGTTTGGAGATAAAGGTATTCTCATTGCTAAAATTGACATTGAAACTAAAGAGATCTTTTTAAACAATGTTGATGAGAGATTCAGAGACAGACTGCAGCTGAATCAGAATGGATCTCTTATCATCAAAAAGACCAAAAGCGAAAATGCTGGATTTTATGAGCTACAAATTAGAGGCCGTGAGAGCTTCCAGCGATTTCTTCTTTCTGTTACTGGTGAGTAACTCTGAGTCTGTAAGGATCAATGTAATGATGACATAAAGTACACTGTGTAAAAACAAACATTAGTTTTTTTTTTTACAAAAATTTTGTAAAAAAAAAACAAAAAAACACATTTATAGCCAAAACTGTAGATTTTACAATGTACAGGCCTGTTCACACCAGGACGAATATCGCGCGTGAATATCGCCGACGTTTAAAAAACGCCTTGGACTCGTAAAAAAAACGTGCTGCGTTAAAAACTGTCTGACCAGTGAGATTAGTGCTTTTGTTCACGTGACCGGAGCTGCTGAAGTTACAGTAAAACACGACTTGGTGGCGCT
>JAUCMS010000145.1:18257334-18276213 GCA_032357445.1 Enteromius radiatus | reverse complement strand
TATGTCCATGTACTCAACTCTTATTATTCAACCATGCCAAGCTCAATTCAGTTTTCCATTCTATGGCACCTTTAAACAAGTTTAAATGTATGTATAAAGTTGTAAACTATGCTGTATTAACCTAAATAAATTTAATTTTTCTTGTATTTTGTCTTTCGGTATTAAAATGTACTGGCAATTCTGCAGAGATGCTGAAGAAAACTAAACGACTCCTTGCTTTCATATCGACTTAAACTAAAACCTCTCCATTCACAGATACACCGATTAATGAAAAGCGCCCTGTTTTGAAATCCAAGGCTTTACGCTATCAGCATGATCACAGACGCGCTAGTGACAGACACGTGAACAAAGCATCGTTCAGACTTGCAGCAAAGATGACAGCGAGAACAGGCAAACTTGACTCACAGCAGCCCGAGTGGAGAAGCCAGCTAATGGATGCTCTATCTGTTGAGACGGCAGTTTTACGCCGGGATCTTATCTACAAGGAGTACAGAGATTCGGTTGACGGCAATTGTTGTCACAGCGACCCCAGTGTCACAGCAACCGCGTCACTCTATCTAGCAAGGGGTCCTGCATGAATGCAGCGGGTCAGCCTGGCTCATAAAGGATCCTTTCACCGCCGGCTCATTTAGGCCTTCACCCCAACACTAAGCATACTGGAGTGGAAGCATCCTCTGCCGGCCGCTGACCTTTCAGTAGGGCCTTGTGACGCCGATTCAATTTCCGAAGTCGAACCTCTGACAATGCTAATGCTAGAATGTTTAATATGTCAAAAGGAAAAGTCATAAAAGCAGTCCCCCTCTCTGCTTTGGAAGGGACAAAGAATGACGTTTTGACATTCTGTGATGTTAAAAATGCTGAATCGTTTCAGTCAGCGAATTGGGACATTATCGAATTTTTTTATGTAGCAGATCGCTCTAGTGTGGTCACAAAGCCATGAGCCAAGACAAATGCATGTCTGTTCATCTTCACCTCGGTTTGCAAGTTCATTCACATTATGTCCAACGTTCAGTCTGAAAACTGTGACCTTAACAAGCCTGCTTTGCTGCAAGCACTGCAATTAAGTCATGACATTAATGCTTAAAGTCAGTATCACCCCATCTATTTATTGTATTCAAAGTAGGTTTTATAAATGTATAACCTATTTGAGAAATTAAGGAATAATTTAAATGAACACAATAAATGTCAATAATATTTTTAACATGGAAATGCTTTGGGCTACGCTCTAAAGTTTGAAAACACAACTTCCATCATTTATACTTCTTAATTTAAAAAAAAAGAAAAAAAAAAGGGAATATGAAAATAATAATAACTTTTACTGTAGCTTCTGATTCCCCTAGATTTTCTAATTAACATGTCTAATTAATTAGAATAGTGAGACATAAACTTTAATACATTGATATTAAATTGTTTAACAAAAATTGAGTTTAGGGCCCTATCAAATGTTTTATTTTTTGTCTATTTATTTGAAAGCATAAAAACAAGTTTAATTTATTTATTTTATTTTTATTTTCCCCTCAGAAATTCAGTGTTGGTTTCAATTCAATTTTGAATGCACAAAACATTCATTTAATTTTTCCTATTTTTAATGGAAATTAAACACATTTCATACATTTTTTTTTTTTTTAAAGAAATGGGATAGTTTTACTCAAATAAAACGGTCAAATGCTCACAGATGACAGATGTTAATATCACCGGAAGCTTCAGTACAGTAGCACACAAAACAATTCATTAACACAGACACACGTGGAATTAATATTTAAATAGCCTTTTTGCTATAAATAAGAGTGTGAGTGTGCTCACGTTTGTGTGGATCGCTGTACGCGATCAAAATGAGATGCCGTCATGTAAATAAGACAAATAACACAAGGCTATTTCATTTGTTTAATAAAAGAACAAGGTATTGACCTATTTTATAGGAAACTAACCTTTAAATGACTTCTGTTGTGATCTGGCGCTATAGAAAAAAAAACAATTAACTCGACCTTTCAGTGGGGGTGGCGGACCGCCCCCCTAAATTAATGGGAGGGGAAACACTGAACTGCAAAAACTGATGTTCGCTTTCCGGTTCAAATGTCCAAAGATTCAATACATTAATTTGAGAAGCTAAATGTCATCAAAAGAACTCTTGCGTTCTGAGAAATTGATTAAAATAAAGTTTATGGGCTAGCAGCTAATGGGATTACAATAATCAACTTAATTCAAAGGTAAAAAGCTTTTATCACCACATTGACAGATGTGTGTTTTTTTTATGTTTAAGGATAAACTCACTTAATTTTGTTTATTTTCTCAGAAAGCAAGAGCCTTATCTGGATGAAGTATCTGAATAAGCATCTGAATGAAGGTATTTTGACTAAAGCATGTTAGATATATGTACTGGAAAATGAAACATAAATGCTGAGACAATAGTGACTTTTTAGCAATGCATGCAACATTTACACATAATGCCACAACTTGAGGTATTTAAGACTTTCTGGTCTGATTTAATACCTTTTTAGGCCTTAAGGCTAGAATACACTACACGACTCAAGCAGAAACATGCACATTGTTGCTATTAGATGCATGACAAATGAAAATAAATGCGTTCTAAAATCAGCTAAAAAATATGCTTGATAACCTCAGACTGGAGGAAATCAGAGTCTGTAACCATGACACACTACCTGATTTTCTGTGGAATCTGTCAGCTTTAATCAGCAGACTGGCTCTGACTAGTGTAAACTCGTTCAGACTGTAAAATCATGGGAAAATCGTGCGGTGTATTATATGCTTTAATTTGTGGAAGGTCACATTGAGACTTTTTAAGACCCACAGAAACTAATCAACTATGTACATTTCTTGATTGACCTTTTAAATCAAAATATCTTGGTGACTGGGTTCAAAAAGACTAAATGAGTCCAGAAGGATTTAACCAATCTTTTTTTGTTTCCTTTAAGCCAATCCACTAGAAGCTCACTGTCATGTACCTCCATCCAATCAACAACCAATGAGAATCAAGTCGCCACCAGGTCTCTTATATATTTTTCTTTTTGATAATGTGCTTCAACCAGACGTACATCACAACACAGAAAAAGGTCTGTCACTACCTTAGTTGCATTTGGTCTTTAAAAACAGACTTTTACATGCATCCGCGTAATTCTAAATGCCATCGTTAAAATGTTACTGTAGAGGCCACAACGACTACAATGCAGCATTATGAATCGCATGATGAACATATAAGATCAACCAAACTTAAAAACTGCAAATCATCACAAAACCACTTTGTGCATTTGTTAAAGCACCATGGCTAATTATTATGTTATCTACAAACAAAAGTGGCAAACCTTTGTAGTTTAATGGCAATGTCTTTCCCATATTCTCTTACATCTTGATGAAAGCCAAACAAACTGACAGGGCAAAACTACACAAGTCGACAGTGGTCCATTGTGTTCGACCGAAAACAAATGCTTACAAGACTCTAGTTTCCTGGAATCCAGTGAAAGACAGACTCAGAGAGTGATGAAGGGAACTACACTTAAAAATAGGTTCTTCAATGGTTCTTTGAAAACCCCTTCTGCAAAGAACCCTCTTGTTATTAGAGTCATAGGGATTCTTGAGCTGTATATAGTGACTTATTTGGATTCAACGTTTGTGATGTTACATTACAGTTTCTTCAGATCGGTGTAGTTTACTAATTTATAGGGCAAGAATACAGAATAAAAAGTAAAAAAAAAAATTAAATGCATTATAAATGATTCATACATTTAGACATACACATATCACAGTCATTTCAACATTTAATAAATAGGCTAGTTCTTTTTTTTTCATAAAAGTAACTAAAAATAAAAATCTAATAACATCTGTTCATTATATATTTTAAAATATATTAAAAGTGAATAATTGATACTGAAGACTGTAAACATCGTGTCTCCGAGGGCTTGTGAGCTAACTTAGCTACTGAGACTAGGGAAAGAGCTATGGGCTAACAAGCGAAATAAAAATATGTATACAGAAAACAGTACATTTAAAACATGTGTGGAATTCTACACGTCGTTTTGAAGTGTTTGTGTAACGTTTAAACTCATTCATAACCTCAAACTATATTAAAATAGTACCTCGCGAGCTCACTAGCCAGTCAACGGCGCTGTGTCAAAAGCTCGCTCGCTGCCTAGCTAGACAGCATTTTAGCTGTAATACGACCGCTCGAAGTGCATTCTAGGTAGGCAGCTCGCTGTGTTTTGAGGCGCAGTCAGCGACACTTCTCGTCGTCCGAAAACAAACGCTTTAGTATTATTTATTAACCCACATAAGCATTTGTATACATACCAGCTCATCTTGTGCTCAAATTCAATCCAAATCAATCGAAATATAATCCTTTTCCTTCAAAACCATCGCCTTTCCAATCTATAAGAATTGGACGGCGAGCAGGAAGTAAAGAAGTTTACTGCAAGTCAGAGGTCGCGAGGATATAAACTACGGCAAGCGGAGAGGTCAAACTTCAGCCGCTCAACAGGTACCGCGCGAGACATTCATACACACACAGATTAGAATGTGTTCATGAAGACGCGAACTAAATGATTTTAATGATACAATATTTCTTGGTTTCTCTTAATAGTTGATCTTCGGCATTATTTATTATCTATTATCTGTCGTCGAATACATTCAATGGCCTTTATATGTTATTACTCGATGAGTTCTCAGGTAACGTTATGTTTAATTTGAACTTTATCTAATACTTCTGAAATCTTTAGCATAATTTTAAATAAAAACAAATGAGACATTGTGGATATAGCCTATGGCTCAGGTAATTTAAGTAAAGTTAGTCCTACCTGATAATAATTTTGATAATAATTAAAATTAAAAAAAAAAAAAATCCCAATCTCATATTATGTAAATATGTCAAAGGTCATATTTATAGTCATCAAGGAGGTTTAATAATCCTTCAAATTCTGAGTCCACAAAACTATAATGATAACAATGATGGAGAACAACTTCATTAAAATCACTTTCAGCCAAGCATAATATCCTGGGCTTTAAAGAACTTCAGCATAACTTAAAGTGTTTTTGCTCTGGGTGTCGTCTTCCAAGCCAAATCTTAAAATTAGATTTGTTTTTTCTTTTTAATATAAAAGTTAACGGTAATTGACTACCATGTGGTAATAAAGCTGATTTTGCTAAGTTGATTTTTTTTTTTTTTCAATTAACCACCCACACCTTCAAATCCAGGTGATTTATTTCATCTTTTCCAGTTTGTTGACATGTTTGTTTATTTTGTATATGTGCATCACACACACAAAAAAAGGCACAATGGATTCTGTTGTATTTTATTTAGATGTGTATTCAAGTACGCATCAACTGGAAAACATTTAATTTACAACAAAATGAGAAGCCAAGTGAACATTTCCTCTCCACAAAAGGATAACATCAATTCATTTTCAGAACAATTAAGAGATTTTACCACTGGGCCTTACTATAAGGCAATGGAAGTAACAGGAGGTAAAAATGTATCAAAACATCCTTTCTTCTAGTGAGTCTAAATCCCACGCTTGTGTCCCTCATACGCATAAACATGACCACGAACAACTCTTAAGTGCCTCCATCTGATAAGAGACATGCAAGACATGCAGTAAGAGATACAGTCCTGTAGAAAAAGAATACGGATACCAAAATATTGGCCACACAACAAAGTATTTATCTGCACGCTATAAATGGTATGAGAATGGATGAGCATCAGTAAAGATGACTTTCTTCTTTCGCTTGTGTTTTTTTTTTTTTTTTTTTTTTTTTTGCAGAGGAGATGAGTCACTGATCGAGGACAGCGCGTCATGGGCCGATGCTGAATGTTTACTCTCAGTCTTTAATGACCGGCCATAATGAGAGGGTTACAGGGAGCAAAATAATCAGGTAAACAACAGTGAATCAGTGTTGTGAAACAGGGCCTGCTTCAGAGCTGACTAGGGTCACTTTTACATTTCTGTGCTGTCCTCGGTGCATATTGTTCCATGGCAGCCAAGCCTGCAACCCGGTTTGGCACAAACAAGGCTGTTCATCCTGGCTCTGATCCAAAAGCCGGACAGTGAACAGTCATGCTGAGACAATCACAAGAGGGGGGGGGGAGTTGTGAGACTCGTCACGATATCCATTTGCCCCAAAAACGCGCCGCTTCGCATTATACTAATGCACTGAGTGAAAAGGCTTGATTAACTGCAACCTTTTCTCAAATATATGCATTTTAACAGGTAGGGAGGGCTGATATTGAGCTAGTTTCTCTGATACTGGATCTCAGCAATTTATTTTTGGCTATTCTAGTGCAATTGACTCACACGACTGGAAAATATGGACATGGAAACACTCAGCACAGATATACAGGTGCATGCAAGCATGCTCAAACACAAACACACTCACATACACACAAGTTTTCCGGAGGTCACGATCGCTTGTTGCTTCGCAGAACTTTATGAGGAAGACTTTCACTTGTTGCTAATAAAATCTGAGTCACCGCGGATATTGTGTTTTACGTTAGAATCACTTAAACGCATTCAGCAGATTGGTTTCCTTTGCATCTCTGTAGCTTTTCAGCACGCAGCTCCTAACGTAAAATGTTCTCTTCAAACTGAAGAAACGCACACATTGCATGCACACAATTCCGTCGGGTATCGTATCTGATCTGTGAGAACTGCTTCGCTATTTTTACTGCTGCAGTTTGGCCCTGCATTCTGATGTGTCTTGGCACAGAAAGAAAGAGAAAAAAAAAAAAAAGCACTTAAAAAAAAAAAATTAAGCCAGAAGCTGTTTTTGTATGTATTCCTATTTTAAAAACAATACTTCTCATACCATGTGTGCTTCAGAAATTAAGATATTTTTCTTAAAAAAGAGCGACCTTGAACAGATTACGATTTTACAGAAACTCAACATTACACTCTCCTCACAGAAATCTAATATGCAATATTCCCTTCTTCACTTACATTGAGAGAGGTTAAGAGGTACAAACCGACTTGTGTACACAATTTTGACATTAAGGGCCATATCGATGCATAATTCAAGACAATAATGCCAATGTATACATTCAGAATGCCTGTTTAGCTTTCGGCAGATTTCAGCAGTATGTAGATGAGTTACTGGATCAATATTTGGTTTGTATCATTTCCGTTTTGCACCCCAGATACATATTGCATTTATTATTTTAACCTGATGAGCATTTTCTATATTGCCTATAAAGAGCTGCGTTTTTTTTTAATTAAAGGACTGTCACATTTTGGGAATTAATTTTAATGGTCAAATTGTTTCTGTATATTTAATTTATTTGAAAATCACAATTGTATTAGTTATTCATGCATGACCTCGTATTAAAAAAAAGGAATTCTGCCAGAAGATGCGTTGCTGAAGTGGTTTGCCCAAGATGGCGAGAGCCTGCCAAAAACATGGTATAAAATGTGAATGATTAAATTTTTCTAGGAACGTAAGCCAGGAGTGAGGAGAGCTTGTATATGGGAGTTAAGGACCACATGGTTAAAACGACTTTGAATTATTGTTTTCAATTTCAAGTTTTTGAATCATTATGAAATTAGTCAAATACAACTGCAGTGTATGCATAGTTTGATTATAAGGTAATGAGATACACAAGTTTTTGCTTAGATCTTTTCACCAAATAATCTTACTGTTTATTCATTTATTAAACACATCATTCAGTGTGTCCGCAAGTCATCATTTGCAAAACTGTGCTAATAACAGATAATATTTGAGACTCTGAAGAAATGCCGGAGAATGCATCACATTTGACACTGTCAATAGTCGATTTTTCTTGCACGCACACACACACACACACACACACACACACTTAAAAAACATTCTGCACTATGCACACAATCACAATCTGAAAAACAGAAGAAAGAAAGAAAACAAAAATGTAAACACACCCTTTGTTTCAACATTCAGTCAATGTAAAATATTAAGTATGCAGGTGTTTGCATATGCATTAGCATACACACACACACACACACAAATGCACGAACAAACATTGTAATACTGAAGGACATTGCTTTGTACATTCCAAGTAGAAAACATGTAGTAATATGTTTGTATAATTATCTGTACAAAACCCCCTCTCGTTCTCATCATTAATATTCAGAATCTCTAGGCATGATCTGGATATGAGTAATCGTGGAGATATTCCACATTACGGTGCTGCCCCTGAGAGCAGTATAAATGTCGAAACTGTTCCCATCCAAAAACGTCTTGAATGGCATGCATATAGCAGGCAGGCCTCAGCCGGTAAAAATGCAAAACAATGACTCGTAAGATCAATCCTGCCCAGTGGTGATGCTCGCAGGCAAGCATTAACATTATTTTGGCTGATTTTGTTTTTGAAAATCGTGTGTACATGTGTGTTAAAATGCGTGCTGAATATATAATGTGCATAAAAAGGGACCCAATGAAAATTATTGGATGATGAAAGCAGGAAACGCAACTGTCCTGTAAAATAACGACATTAAGGACAACAAAAGGACAACTGTCACATCATTTTTAAAGTAGTAACTCTTGTTGACACTCTACATGGTTGAGTTGGATGCATATTGCTGTGGGTCTTCAGTCGTGACTGATGCAATCTTTTAAGTACTAGCAAAGACGTGATACTAGATGCATGCAGGGATACAGGCAGCAACAACAGAAAGGCAAAATGTTTGGATCAGATCAACGTATCTTACCCTATCAAAAGTAGATATGCAGAATTGCAGGTTTGACCCTATACACACTAAAAGAAGCGTAACAGGTAAAGGCCACAGCTGTGTCTTCATTTCAATCCCTACTGCAGAAAGCATACTTGTGAAAGTGAGCCAGACTGTGTTTTATTGTTGTTGTTGTTTTTTATTGCACTGAAAGTCCGTTGCGGATAACAAATGCCATTTGCATCCCTTACTTGTATTTAAGGGATTTGGAAATAGTAAAATAATGCAACAGACCTTTAACGTCCACCTGAACTCGGTCTCCTTGAGCTTTCATTGCTCTTAGGTTTTCCCCAAATCAACATTTGAAATTAAGTTATTAGGTTAATACAAACAATATTATTATTATTATTTTTAATTGTATCCTGTATTTAAATGCATTTGGCACATTCTGTTGAAAAACAACAACAACACAGAAACATTAAATAATTAACAATCATTTAAAAAGACTGCAACACATTAAGCAAATGAAAGTGCAATTTTCATCTGACAACTCACGGACAAACCAAAATACAAGGAAAAAAAACCCAAAAACAATAACAGATGAAAAAACTAAAATTTCGAGAGATTGCTCTGGTCCCCAGAGCTGAGAGTTGAACCCTTATGACTGCGCTGCGTCTGCAGGTGCTCTTCCTGTGGATTGACCTGACTGCTTGAACCGTTGCCTTTGACGCCTTCTCCTTCCCATCCGTGCAACACGAGTCCACTTACTCCCCACTCATCTGACCTAAAACAATAGTGGCTACAGAAAAATGCCACCACAATCAATGGAAACCGTTGGAAACGGATGGATATAGTGAGAGGGAGCTTAAGAGTCAAGTGTGTATATAAGAGGAGAAAGAAATCTTTTTTTTTTTTTTTCTCCTTAAAGTCTTACTTTGCAAGTCTATCTCATGCACAAGTGGTGACGGTCATGATATTGGCACTGCTGGGTCCCGCGCTCCCACAGGAGCTGGGAGGAGAGACGTGGCTCCCCCCGGCCCCAGCGCTACTGCCCTTGTCCGTGGGTTTCTTGTCTTTCTGTTTCAGGTGCACCTTGGCGTGCCTCTTTCGCTCGTCGCTCCGCGCAAACTTGCGCCCGCAGAACTCGCACGAGAAGGGCTTCTCGCCGGTGTGCGTGCGGATGTGCGTGGTTAGATGGTCACTGCGACTGAAGGATCGCATGCAGATGCGGCACTGGAAGGGTTTGTGTCCCGTGTGGATCCGCAGGTGACGCGTCAATTCGTCTGATCGCGAAAAGCGGCGGTCGCAGTTCTCCGCCGGACAGGCGTGCGGTCGCTCATGCACCGGAGTTTTGCTCGGCCGGTTGGGGTACTTTCTCGGTCGGATGGGTTTGAGGGCGAGTGTCTGAGAGGGTTGATGGTGTTGGGAGACGTGCTGTTGCCCGCCGAGAAAGCCGGGATGGATCTGTTGCTTATCCTTAAAGGCTCGAATGGTTTCGAGGGGAGTTATGGGAGGTGGGTTGACTCTAATAGGGTCCATGGTTTGGAAGGGTTTATGCTCCATCACCCCTACGTCCCCCTGGTGATGGAAGAGGTTGTAGTCTGGGATCATGGAAAAGAGACTTCCGTCCATGCCCGGTTTGGAGGTGGTGTGGTAGTCGGTGCTCGGGTAAGGCAGAGACGAGGACGTGGCCGGGCTGTGGTGGAACGTCACCTGCTCCGGGTATATCTCGCCACAGGTGGAGTAGGCAGGAAGGGGTGGTGCGTATACTTGCTCCATGTCTGACGACTGGCCCCCCATGCTGCCGCTCGACGAAGACGTCTGGGTGGTGATGTTGCCAGGTGACGGCGACACCCCCAGGATTCCCGCACTCACCAGACTGATGATGTTGTTGTCGGGACACCACCCAGAGCCTCCAATACTGCCGGATGGAGGGGTGTCGAATGCGAACTTGCCCAGGTAGGTGACGGTTTGCCCGCTTCGACCAGACTGGAAACCGGAGCCGTATTGAACTTCTCCGCTGCCCTTCTCGCCACCCATCCCCAAGTCCATGATATTATCTGTGTGACAGGGGGGTCAAAATAAACACCGTCAAATGAGAATGCCACACGCTGAACGATAATAGTGAAAAGAAACTATGCATGGGAAAGTGACTAGTGAACAGTTGTGCATCTACAGAGAAAGAGAATCTAGGCACTAACTGACTAACACTTGCTTGTTTCATAACTTCAGTCTTAAGTTGGTTTCAAGAGCATACCTCTCTTAATCGCCTGTTCCAAAAAAAAAGAGAAGTGAAGCATATCAGTCCGAATGAAGGCGTGGAAATTGACAAAATCAGAAATGCACAGTGATTTAGGATTGCAGTGAATATTTCCCTCCACCCTCGCCAACTTATTGTCTTTCTGTCACAAACGGCTGCGTGTTCAGTTGTAGGACTGGAACTTATTTGGCAATCGGGCTTCTCCGTACAACAGGATGTCACGATTGACATCACTGTTACTCTTATACGGACTCTCGCTCTCTCTCTCTCTCCCACACCTTCAGTCTTTTCAGAGACACACTTGACGGCTGTTCGAAAATGTACCAAACAGGGATCTGATGTGTGCTGTAGTCACTTCAATCACTTTTAATATGTCTGTTGTTGAACGCAATACACTGCATGTCTGTAAATTTTAACGACGGCTTGCTGAGTTTAGTCTTGTACGTGCACTTACAGTAATCGCAGTGTGTACACCAAATTGTGGCTTACGGGAGAAACAAACAGAATGAAAATTACAGATGGTCCTCGCATCTGTTCAACACACATAAGGTACATATGTGAAGAGATGCTGTGCTGCGTCTGAAGGAAAAGACTCGCTCGGGTAGAAATCAGAGAGAAGCGTGTATTCCAGTTATAAGGAAAAAACACTATTTATTTCATGCTATGCCTGTCATTACAGGATGTGTGTGGAGATGGATTTCACACACTTGTGGGTATCTTTTACAGGGGCGTTTGGTAGGACACTTTGTAAGGACAAGAAGGGTTTGTCACCTTGAAACATTGTGATAAGCAGTCCCACAGAGATAGGGTGCAGATTTAATAACGTGTGCTTACAGAAAGTTCTCATGGAGTCTAAAATCTATAAACATCCCTACATAAAATCTGTACAAAAAAATAAGTAATTTATATATCACAATAGTGTGTAACCCTATAACCTTTTATATATGTGTTCTTTTTTATTCCATTTACATATCTATATTATGTAACTCTTATTTATTTGTATGGCCTGTTTTATTATTTTTGTGATTGAGAGGAAATACTGTCTTTTTAAAAATTTGAAGAAAAAACTCATGAAAAGCAAAAAATAAATAAAAGTCACGTCTTGAGAAATTATTCTCAAAATGTTTACTTTTTCAAGAACTCACGCATTTGATAAGCAGTAGCATTTTCAGTCGGAAGTTGGCATTTACATTTCGTATTCATTTTGATATTTTAATAAACGAAACGAGGTCAATACTCTCCCGCAAGTGTGGGAAGCATAGCCTCTTTTGACCTGCAGAGTGAAAACCACATCAAGAGCTTTGTGAAACTCCATCAGTATATACATCAAGAGGACTAATGATCTTATGCTTTCACTCGCGATAATAACTACACAATTTTGACAGCTCCTCACCTGATTTTTAAGGTCGTAAAATGATCAAGTTTTGATAATGACGTTGCACTAAAAACTGAGCTAAAAATTCCCTCGTAGTGTAGGATTTTTAATAGATTTTTGTCGATGTCGGCTACATACGTTTTCAGTTATATATATTTCATAGCCTATTTCAAAAGAGAGGTAAAAAACAAATTAATAATAATGCAGCGACGTTAAGGAATAAAAGAATCTAACAATTTGATGACCTGGTTGGAAGGAATTCCTCAATATTCTGCCACCATTATCTTAGCCAATAGTCGGTTTTAATTTATTTTGTATTGTTCCCTAAATTCTATGCGAAAATACTGGTCCAGAAAACATTTTTTTAGTGTGCTGAGAAGATGTAAAATATTTTTTTTTTTTTAAAGAATGCGCGAGTACAGTGAAAAGAATACAGATAACACGCGATGTCAAATTCAGGCAACAAACCTTTCGGGGGCTAAATATATTTTAATTTAGAGATTTTACATTTCACGTGTTTTCACGAGTGGCCCGAGCTTTTTTAAGAGCAGCGCGCATATAAACGCCCACCCGCGCGTGTGGAGGGTCAGAAACAGGGTCAATACTGCATAAAAAAGCACTGACTAATCAAAACCTTTAAATAATAAAATAACTAAACATTACCACAAAACAGGATAGGCTATAAGAGCGGCGCAATATCAGGCTACGGAGAAACCCCGAAATGAAGAGTTTTCACGGAAATAAAGCACTCGGTGAAAAACGAAACGGCTTTAGTCGTTATTTGACAGGATTCATATTCAACAAATATACCATTCACTACTGTGCAGTGTCTAGGAATTGGGAGTAAATAACGAGGTGTTTCCGCGTGTCCCGTGACGCGTGGGCTCGAAATGATACCTATTACCTGATATTACCTGTCCAGTTCACGCTCACATCACGTGACTGGAACATTTTAACTACTTTCGCACACCTTTTTTTTATAGTATACAATTTGGCACCAAATCAAACGCAGTTTCAGCGCAGAACTGCGTTAAGAAAAAGCGCAACAGTAGGAATTCGTCCATTAAATCATACATTACTTGAGCGTACTTTAATGTGCTCATTATAATGTTATGTCATAAATACATTTGATAATAATAACAACAATAGCAATATGAAATCGTAAGCGATCTCATGCATTAATTAGGCTACATAACCTATATCCATGCCGTTCGTTATTATCACTCAGTATTTAGGTAGCCTAAAGAATAAAGACTGCACTATCCGAATAGAAACGAACATTTGGGAAACTGTATGAGAGGAGTAATACTATATAAATTAGTTTATAAAGTCTCAAATAGCAACTGTAGCGGTATGAGGAGTTCTGTTACACTTAACTACTGTAAGCAGTGTAGCAGGCGCGCGCTAACAGGTGCTGCGGGGCTTCAAGACAACTGATGCCGCTCGACAAAACTCTAACCAGCCCGACACAACAGCCTCCAACCTCCAACCTCCAACAACAGATCAATGAGGAGCGAGCCAAAACTTTTCGTCCTTACCTGTATTCATCTGCGAGTAGTGCGAAATAGATTCCGGGTTTGTGAAAATGTTCATAGAAGTGGGAATGTCTTCTTCTGGATAGAGACTGTCAGGGATGGTGTTGATTAAACTGCTCATGGTAATAGGGATCTTTTCCGCTAGTTTACCTGTCATAGCAGTTACTCAGTCTGTCATTAACGAGCACGCACAGGTGTTCGTCCCGATCAGTCTCCAATCTTCTGAAATCTCTCTAAAAGCGGCAGAAAGAGATCTCAATCCCTTTGAAATTGTATCCGAGCGCGCGACGGGCAGCGCGCAGACGTCTCCTCACGAGGATGGTTTGTGTTTGATTTCTGTGAAGTGTTATTGTCTCTGGATGAGCAGAGAGAAAGATGTTGGTGGCGGTGGTGGTGGTGGTGATTGCACAAGTGTAGCGCTGCTCGCTCTGTTGAGAGCGCAGGGAACTCCAACGCTTTCTTGTTGAACTGGGGGACGGAACAACTGCGTGACGTAGATGACCATATATGGACACACAAAGCTAGACGGCCGCTCGACGTCACATGGAAGCTCCTCATAGTGGAACATTAGAGTCGGTAGCAGGAAGATAAGTGCTTAGTGGAGCAGTGAAGGGACATTTTCATCGGTTTGAGTGACAATTGGACCCGGCGAAGAGTAAGAAGTGCTTTAAAAAACATATTGTGAGCATGGATGTTTCTAGTTCTGTGAGAGCGCATGACTGTAGAAACCGGGGAACTTTTACCTGCACTGTACCTGAAACTACATATATAGCATGAAAAGTGCATTGTTTAGAGCAGAAGCGGAATCAATGCATTTGCAAATACAGTAGCTAATAATACAACAAAACTATTTTTTTTTAAATTACAGTTATGAATATAGAAATTCAATTATTAATGGAAAATAAATCAATAACAGTTATAAAAGATAAAAAAGCCTATGTAGTCTCACGTTACAATCGAAAAAATAAGTCTGCACTGATGCGGCATTACTTACACAAAAGTCGTTAAAAGTGGTAGGCAACTAAAACCCAGTCACTTTAATCAACCGTGTAAAGATGCTGATCCAGTATAAGGGTCTAAATTCACCAGCTTGCTTTTATTCAGCTAAAACGTTAATTAATTATGTTATTTATCATGACCGAATACAATAGGTTACACATTTCCACTTTTTACATTTCAGAATGGATTGATAGCACTTCTAGGTTATTTAAATATGCAATTGCCTGTCAATTTACTTTAGTGCTTTTCTTTTTCCGTTCTTTACCTTAAATAAATAAATCAATAATTCTGTCTGCCTACCATTTATAGAAACTCCTTGCACAATATAACACATTGCGTTCTGTATCTGATTGTAGAATAAGTAAAATTGTATTAGTAGGGTCACCTATTTTTACTATAGCCTGTTCTCTATGGTCAGTGTGGGCTGTCAGACGGTCCATATATAGGTCACAGATCGGTCAGAATAAAATATTATGAGATTGGAGTTTCATCAGTGCAAACAGAGACTGTTCAAAAGCGTTCAACAGTTTGTGTTGCGAGTTCAATAAAAAAATGAAAGCCCAAATTAATCATTTGTAAACGTGAGCTATGTGCTTTATATTCAGTTGTCTGCAACAAGACCAGGAGAAGCACCAGTAACTGTGCCTGGGTTATACAAAGACTGTGACTGCCAGAGAGTTAATCGCGTGTAAATACTGCAGGCGCGCGGCAAATCTGTAGGCTTGGCTTTGGCCTCGAGCGCCAAGTTCGCCACTGAAGTGGAAACTCCAAATAAGGCCATGATCCGGCCACGCCCCTCGCTGTCTGTATTTGGTTTGCGAGGTTCCGGTTAAGAGCAGCAAAGTGGAAAAGCGATCGGAACCCGCAGCCATTAAAGGAACCGCAGAGGGCAAAACGTCATGGGTCGTGTTTCACCAATTTAGAAACCCGGGAGAAAATATCTTATCTGAGACTTTTAGAAGAAATAAAAAAACTGTCCCTTGTTACAAATGGTTGACTTTGTTTAGGGAGAATAACAGTGAAGGGGAAACACAGACCCTGTCAGAAGGTGCTTAACACAAGCATGCTAAAAGACCCCTGAAAAAAGCAATACATATAAAGCAAAATGGATAAAACTTTAAAAAATATAAATAAATATTTTAGATGCTTGTTTTTAATTTAAAATATACATGTTTGTTTAATTTAAAGTACATATACATGACATGATTACAATGCAAAATCAATTAATACACGTTTTAGATTTGTGTTTATTTTAAAGTATAATTACTATGCATGGAAGGGTAACATTGCAAAACAAATAAATAATACTGTAGATTAATTTAAAGTATAGGCTACTATACATGGTATAGTTACAATGCTAAATAAGTAAATAAAGAAAAAACAAACATATATAATATAAATATAAAATAAAATGTAGATGCTTGTTTAATTTAAAGTATACTATGCCATGGTTACAAAGCATATTAACAACAACAATAATAATAACAATAATAATACAATACACCTCTCTATATTATTATACATAGAAGAAAATAGACAAAGATGACATACTTGTCTGTATGTAATCCAATTAGGAGGCCAGGGTGGCCCATGAGATTTCCCACGTGTCCAACTAAAATTCCTCACTCCTCATCCAAGCCAATCACAGGCACAGCGCTCCTATTACCCACCGAGAGTAGAAATCCAGCCTGCCATGCATGCGCTGAAATGCTCAGAAGATGCTGATGCAATAGACAGAGTGATGAGGTAACAATTTGTACCCGAGACCCGCTTGACATGTGTACATTGGCCTCGAGCCTAATAAATTATGTACCAAAAATGTGTTCAAAATAATAACTTCATACCCTCTCTAACTCCAAACCAGAGGCCAACGTTGCTGTTATAAACAGACACGATGCACGACAAAAAAACTTTAGTTATAACTCCACACAATCTGTATCTACAGTTTTTATAACTTAAAACATCCCAGAATGAAACACACCCAGAAATTAACATTCTGTCATCATTTACTCACCCTCAAGTTGCTGGTCCCCATTGACTTCCATAGCAATTTTTCCCATACTATAGTACCCAATGGGTACTATCAGCTGTTTGGTCACACACATTTTTTTAAAGGTGCCATAGAATGGAAAACTGAATTTAAACTGAATTTTGTAAATGGACCTGCATTTTTTCCCCTTACCTAAGCTACATACCTTCTATGTACATATCAGACAACAATTTAAAATATTCTCTCAATGCATTCTAGGGCACCTTTAACATACCTGTTACTGTTCAGCCGAAGGAAAGAAACTCACACAGGTTTGTAACAACTTGAGAATCTTCATTTGTGAGTGAACTGTCCCTTTAAGTGTCAAAATGCATGATATATCCATATAAAGACAATTCATTGACTGCATCCATCCATCCATTAAACAACTCCCTCAATTAACCTCATAGCGTCCCCAGTAATCCCCACCAACCACACGGCTGCCAAATCAACAACACTCCATTCTGAACTCTGGAATTATCCGCCTTGGCAATTGATACATAAACAGTGTAGTAGTATTAGCTGACAGATATGGCCTAATGAAGTAAAAACGGAGTGTGTGGGAGGGGGTCTGAATCATGCTGTGTATTCTGGGGGCCATGATAAATAAACACACAGACTGACACACACTCAAGGGGGACTCCAAAGGCTAATCTCTACTCAATGGGCAAGATGCAACACGTGTGTAGGTGAGCTGCTAAAATGACGCCGCGAGTCTGTCACTGGGGGAATCTGAAGGGGCTCTCCCCTCACTCCCACTTTACATCCCAGACATGAATATATAATCTGATCCAATCCGGATGGGAATGTGTCATTTCTCGGGGAGCCAAGAATGTTGACAATGCAACAGGCCGTCTCTAAGGTACTCTCGATATCTGGTGTTGTCACATTAAATGGCTGTGAATCAGTACTCTTGAAAGATGAGCTAAAATTAGAGACACATGCTGTAGCATCTGTTTATGTAAGTTTACTTTTTGTAAATGAGAACGCCGTCATTTATACCAGATGAGTACACAAATACACACATGCTTCACAGTGGCAGCAAGTGCTGAAAAATAGAATGGAGACTTAGTAATTTGAATATTACTTTTTATAGAGCAAAATAGAGGAAGTAAACACTCTATTTCCACTGACTGAACCCATGACGTGTGCCAGCACTTGTGTGTACTGGTGATGAGGATTTCAGTGTTCATTCAACAGCGCGAGACAGAAATGTGCAAAACAAACAACGATTATCATATAGCTTATATTTTGAAACATAACCAAGTTTTTTGACCTTTTTGACCCCAAGGCCCTCCGTTGTTTAATACTGGATAATAAAAAGTGCACACAATTTCTACTTACTTAAATATTTTAGAACTTGACATAGTCAAAAAAATGTAATTAATTCATTAAAAATAAATAAATAAACACACACACGTTGGCTATTGTGATTTATGGGGTCTCTCCATAGGTGTAATGGTTTCTATACTATAAAAACTGTATGTGGTATTGCCCTACACTGACCCTACACCTAAACCTACCCCTTACATGAAACTGTGTGCATAAAAAAAACAAAAACAAACACCATTTAGTATGTTCTTTAAGCCTTTTGAACTACGAGGACACTGAAAATGTCAACTTCATATTGTAATACCTATGTCATTATACAAATTTGCATCCTCATAAACCACATAAACATGCACACATATAGATAGATAGATAGAATTTAACATTTTATTAATTTACATGACTAAATCCACAAATGGAGCTTTTTAAATAATAATTGCCATAGAGAATTTTATTTTTGATTGAATTATTTCATCACAGTGTCTACTGGTTTCTTCATGAAAACAGAGATTTTATCTCAAAAAACATTGACATTTTATTTGAAGTATACTGTACATTCACTCAAAATCAATAAACATAGCTTGTGCGGAAAAGACTGAAAAATAGTAACACTTTATTTTAATGTGTCCACGTTATGTCAAGTCAAGTCAAGTCACTTTTATTTATATAGCGCTTTTAACAATACAGATTGTAGCAAAGCACTGAACATT
>JAUCMS010000145.1:18174178-18186734 GCA_032357445.1 Enteromius radiatus | reverse complement strand
TGATTTCAGAAGGGGCAACTTATTTTTATGAAATTAAAAGAAAGCTACTGGTGGATCTTTATCATTGTAGGGTGGTTGTGTACACACACTCCCAACACACACGTCAGTCCAAACAGCTTGAAAAAGTGCATGCACCACCGTATGACCCCTTTAATGAGTGTACTGTATAGTAAGGTTGGATCCAGTCTTACTTTAAAAGTATGTATATATATTTTTTTCTTTTATTTACAGTGTTGCACACTTGTCTGCTAAAGTGCATTACTATAAATGTCCTAATTTTCTTTTTTACAAATTGACTGACAAGTTGTAATTACATTCCATGGTAAGTGACAGCTTGCCACCGATTCTGTCAATAGGGCTAATGCTGTATTTAAATGCAAGAATATTCCTTTTGTTTGACTAGAGTACTTCAATGCACATGCTTCATTGTTCGTGCTTGTGTGCAATTTCAAAACTTTCATGATTGTGAATAAGTCCAAACTTTTATTCGTTATTCTGGTCTCAACAATCATATTATTGTAACATCAATACACTACTGACATTAGGACCTATTTTCAGTGTTTCCCCTAATAAATGTGGAGAAAGCACATGCATTACGTGGGTGTGTGTCGCTGGGGTAGAGGATATATGTGTGTATGTGTATAATTAATGTGCATTTAGACAGATGGAGGAAGCAAATGCAGAGGAAAGAGAGGACATGGAGGGAAGGTGTGAAGAAATGCAGTCTTCCCCCCACCAGCTGGGACAGTGTATGATTTAGGTATACTCAAAAACAACATAATATCTTACTATTTTTGGATCTACGTCATATTCGTTTGTCTTTCATGAGGAAGTTCTGATCATTGGTGGACATCATACTTGTGTAGGATGCACTTAAGTCATGTAGGAAGCATAAACATTTAGCAGAACACAATAACACACACTTCACAGCAACATATTTCCAGACTCTAGAACGACCAGGGACCCAAAAACAAGTCACTCTGAATGTCATTTCCTTTTAGAGATTTCACAATAGCATGCTCTATACTGTATCTTACACTGTAATGCGATTATTTTAAACGATGTTCTGCTCAAGCCATGGCCTAGCTGTTAACATGCTTCAGATTTTAAGGACAAACAGTGTCCCTAGAGGGAAAAATAGTTTATAATGCTGGTTTACCAACAATGGAAATAAGTCCCTGCTGTGTTTCAGCCTTCGGGTTGTGTCTTGGGCTTTTTCTTCTAGTTATTACTGCAATGTTCGGTTGCATGATAAACTGCACCTGGGAATTCATTCATTTTGGATTCCTGTAGCCTCTTAGGGCTGGTTCGCACAGTTTTTTGCTTTGAAAAACACAAGACGTGGCAAAGGAATGGGGAATAAAAGCACAGCCTGGAAATGCGGGTTTAAAAGTTCTAAAGACTTTGTTTTCAGAAGGCTGTGCCATGCACAAGATGCGAGTGTAGTGGTCAAACACATCCTTCTAGCAGGTTTACGTCGAAAATCCACTGAAAAGTAACAGTGATATGGAAAACCATTAGTGATGTCACACTTTTCTTTCTTTCTGTGTAAAGCACAAGAAATAAAATATGTATTTTATAACTAAAATAAAGTGAACTTAAAGAATAAAAATCAATATCAAAACATAATCAATAATACAAATGCAATAATCTCTTCATAAACAAAGACTTTACTTGTGCTTTTCTTTTTACACGTTTTCAGAAAATGCATGCTTGATGCAAAAACAGAATGGTCTGATTTTAGCTTTGTGAAATTATGCTATAAACTACAAAAAAGACTGTCAGTTCCGCTTGAGTTACATTCAAAACCTGACCCTTACCTTCCAACTGTATCACGATTTGTTTAACAACCAACTTGAATCATCACATATTTTCATTGATTTTAAACTTGGGGTAAATTATTACATCCCTATTACAAAATCTTTTTTTTTTTTTTCAAACAGTAATACACTATTTTTTGTTCACAATATGACCTTTACCACACTTATAGAAAATAGGTTAAATTTTCATTACCTGCCAACTTTAATGTAGGTGCATTACATTGTGCACACTAGACATGAAGACTAACTAGTGCATGAAATAAAGTGAATTTTACAGTACTACAGACAATCCTAACTATTTATAGTTTCATATTTTGGCATCGCACCAGAACACCAATGAAAGCTCACAACAGGGGTTTTGATTCCTGCCTGGGGGTCTTTTGAACGCTGCAGTATGATAGGAGCCATTTGATGTGTATGTGTTATAGTGAGAAACATGGAACATGAAACATAGAATGCGCAACATAATAGGTCTGTCCTGAAACAGTCAGCATTGAGTCTGAGACATGCAGCATGACCCGTTCGACTTTAGCCATGTGATGTTACAGTAAGTTAGGCTTCACATAGAAATTGTGGTTTGTGTCCAGAATGTTACACTTTATTTTAAGTGCTCAGTTCCTGAGGAGTTACCATGTTTATACACTGGTATTACAGAGGTGCACCAACTCCACCCACTTTACATATCCCTAAACCTACCCAACTACACCCCCTGCTCCAGTTACTCTTATACATACTGCTGTTACTAAATGTAGCTATGCTGTTACATGACTACTTACTTAGTGAAGTGAAAAAAAGTGTTGTTATCAATGTCCTGTTACACATTAGTACTCACGCACACCATTCTGACTGCGACAAACATGTAGGTAATGAAGAAATGGGAAAACAAAGTAGCTAAGATGAAGAGAGAAAAGAAGTACAGAGAAATCCAGGCCCCATTGTGAGTTTATAAGTTCATGGTTTATCCCTGACCCGATACCGAGCCGTGTAGTCCATTCAAAAGCCTATAAATATCCACTCTGCTTTACTCTTCCCTCTCTCTCCATAAACACACACAGACGACCACAAACACACACGCACACACAAACACACACTTGGGACCCGCAGCTAACGCAACGCAATCAATCCCAAATCCCTCTTTAAGCAGTGAAAACACTTGAACTGGTTGGGTAATTAACAGGTATCTGTGTTGTGATTAAGATACAGAGACGGCTTAAGGATCATCGACTGTAGCTTAGCGTAAGGTTAGCCGATCAATGAGTAAATACTGGGGAAATTGGCCCATTAAAAAGAGCACCAGTTGAATACTGATCTCAATCTCAAACAATCACAGCCAACAAATGGTGCAAAAAGTTTCCAAGATCTCAAAACCTGGCAAACCTAGAAAGCATATTTTGTCATTATAGACCCGATTGATAAATTGTGCCAATGATTCCCAAAAGAGCTGCAGGATTGTATAAAATATTACAAATTTTCCATCAATTTTCCTAAATCTAAAACAGTTATGATATTGTCCTTTACTATCGTACTGTTCTGTAAAGAGAGCTCAATTATCACTACATTCTTTTATTAACGTCACAGTGTTCCTTCTGCACATTTATTCTTGGATCATTATACAGCTCTGAAAATTGAGGAGCAGTACAGAGACCACCTGAGGACACGTGAGAGTTCATACGCGTTTGGAGACGAGATACAAGAGGATGGAAAAATAAGGAGGTAATGAAGTGAACAGTATTGGAGAAAAAAAGACAAAGGGCTGCGAAAGGACAGAAGAAGGAAGGACAAAGAGAGCAGAGGAGGAGAGCGGAGGTTTGGAGAGGAGGGCTGCTATCAGGGGTCAAAGGGGTTTAAGGTCAGAGCAGGGGCAGTAATTGAATCCAGTCTGTGGTGGAAAAAGGGACAGTGGAAATGCTGAGATTAAACTGGGACAGGAAACACACACACACACTTAAACACCGCTTCGGCCTGTACTCATTTCCCACACACACCTATAGGTCACTGTCGTAGAGAACATTTAGGGTTAGGAAAGATGTCCCTGTACCTTAAGATATCTTAAGCTTAATGAGTGACTAAAGAATAAATCCTAGACAACTTCATCTATGAAAAATGAAACACTACTACTAAAAATGTACTCCACTTAGATAGTACATTCTTTATTTATTCTCATTTATATCTTATATATTATTATTTGCTTGCACTTATGTTGTTTCAGACTGTTTTTTTTTTTACTGGATCTTTCAAAGAATCTTTATAGAGCTGTTTCTGACACAATGATAAATATTATTAAAAAAAGACAGAAGCATTAATGCAGACACTGTATATAAAAAAAGTAAAAAAATAGCAGATATGATTGTCAGAACTTTCAGAAAAACAAGTATAAACCTTTTAAGTGCTACATACAGTACTGTTGAAACCAAATTTAATAAAGTAAAGCACATTAAAAGTTAAATTTACAGCAAAAAACATTAAGTAAAATAATATGTATATACTAAAAATCAGTTTTTACCTTTATAAAATACTAACAACAACCACCTGAAAAACAGCAGTGAAAGTGAAAAAACATTTTCATTCATTTTTAAACAGTGAATTATGTGACTTCTGTACAGTTTTTCACTTCACTTCCAAAAACTAAATTTCTGTACTGTAAAAACAGCATTTTTGTACTGTAAAATTATATTAAATCCATTTTTTTTTACAGTAACCAACCACAGCTTTCAAATCTAATTTGCAATCATTTAAAATTGTCACAAAACATGTTATGCCCGATTTGAAATCAATGCATTTTAAATGCAATTTTTTTGGATCTGAAAATAAGAATCAAAATGTACCACAAAGATGATAATGAATGTAAAAATGATGCTCTAAATTATACAGCTAATTGCTCTACTGCTCAAAGGTTTTTAACAACATAACTGTGGGTTTTTTATTTTTTGTAAGAAGGGGCTTACTCAAGGTCAACATGTCAAATATTCAAATCTCACTTCTTATAGTGAACCACTAAACTTTGGATATCCTTGAGCTTTATACATTCTGTAATCCACTTCCAAAATAAAAAGGTTTCCCTGTCGAGGAACAAAAACCCTGTTGTCCTGTATACGACAGTTAAATATATTGTCCTCATTTACAAAGATTTTACACAGCATGGATGCTTGAGTTTAGCATTTTCAAATGCCCGTTCATGTGTGTGTGTGTGTGTGTGTGTGGGAGAGAGTGAATGGTCATGGGCTCTCATAAGCCGAACTCCTGCCATGACACCACCCACCGCTGTAACCTGAACTTCATATCATCTTGCGCAAAAAGGCTCTAGAGATGCAAACGCAGCACGTCGAAAAGTGATTACAGTTATTACTGAATGGCTGTGGGTGACATGAGTGTGGTTCCTTAACGCTCTGTGCTGCTAAGCGTTCGTTTCCTGCTATTAACAGGCATGGACATCCAGCTATTCATCTCTTACTAACACTAATATGGCATGGCAGGGGCAGGAGTGGACACACAGAGCAATATATATATATATATATATATACAGTACACACACACACACACACACACATAACAACTGAACATATAATAAAATAGATTACATTTATTTTAGTGTTTTACAGTGTTTATCAATTTAATTGTTTGGTGTGCAATTAAAAAAAAAATACTTATTGCAAATTGACTGGTAATGCGTATATATATTGTCTTAATATGTCTTATATAGGGTTATTAAATTTCAACATTCTATCAATATTTTGAACATAATTTTTGACATCCAATGAGCTAAGAAATCTCTTTATTACAGGCATATAACAGCACAAGCGCATGTAGCATATGTAGTTTTTACAAAACACATGGTGAAACTCACCTCGAGCCTCGAAGACATTCATGCATGCATTACATATGCAAACTCTCTCTGTCTTTTCCTCACTCAGACTGCTTTATTTAAGATTCTCTGCCTCTCCCAAGGGCTAACCTCACCCTCCAGCCCTAAGACAACTATATTTATCCCATTCTGTAGCCCACACACCCTCACACACATGCATGCACTTTCTGAGGGGGGAAAATGAATAGTGGATATTGTTGTTAAGAACACAAAACTGAGATACTTCAAGAAAAAGCAAAGCCAATTTATTATTAACACACACTTCTCAAAAGGATCCAGTAGAGAAGACACCATCTGGACTATGATAAGAAAGCGAAATAACAGATTCAAGAGCGATAAAAATCACAGAGCAATGTGAAATATTGTTCTTTTGTTACAAAAGTACATTAACACCTTTATGTTGATTGTCTCTGTGTGCCCATGTGATCTGATCATAGTTCCAGTGCTTGGCAGAGGCCTGAGAGCTCGAATGTGGCCTCTGTACAAAATTCGCACAAGCTTGTTTACGCTATTGCTGATCCAACACTAGTGTTACTAAACCAGAGCGGTCACGTCTATACAAAAGAAAAAGCAAACCGTATCAAGTGGACATCTTGTTTGTTTTTAATCAGTGGGAAAAGAAAAAAAAACTAAAAAACGGTTATTATTTGTAATTTTATTACAACCACTTTGCAGCTTTAAATTATTAATGCAAGATGAAGTATTTATGCCACATGGATCACAGTGAGCTACAGTACATAGCACTGGACACTTAAGTCATAATTAAAAACGTGATTGTCATCAGTGCTGGGGGAAGTTACATTGATAACACTTTACAATAAGGTGTCATTTGTTAACATGAACAAACAATGAAGAATACATATATTACACTATTTATTCATCTTTGTTAATGTTAGTTCATGTTAGTTGACAGTGCATTAACTAATGTTAACAAACACAACTTGTGGTTTTAATAATGCATTAGTAAATGCTGAAATTAACATTAATGTTATTAAACGCTGTAGAAGTATTGCTTAGTTCATGTTAACTAATGTTGTAACTGTTTTAAAGTGTTACCGTTACATTTAAAAATAATGCAGAACAATGTTGCGTTACTCTATAAAAAAGTAACTAATTGTGTTACTGTAAAGTAACGTGTTACATTAATTTTGCATTAGCCTACTTTTTGTCAACTAGGCTTGGGTTGTTGTTTTTTTTTGTTGGTTTGTTTTTTTTAAACAAAAAGAAAAAAAAACCGCTGAAAATGATATGTCTGGCAAATGTAAAGCCCCTTTCACACCAAAGGTTAAATTGATAAGCCTCAGGTAAAAGGAAGCGCCTCTGCACTTGATTTTCTCAGGGGCAGGTCAGTGAATCAATGGGAAAACAAAGCACAGAGATTTCAGTGTCAATTTAAAATGAATGTGTTACTTTACTAGTCACATGGGAATAAAAGAAATCTGTGAAGATGCAAAAATGTCACGTAACGATATGAAACGACAGGTCTACCAGGCAAAAAGTGTCATTTTTTAAGCGGTGGTTGACAGTTTTTTTCTAGGCTTGATTGTGTTTATGTGGTGCAGTCTAACACAAGTTAATGCCTCATTTGAAAAACAAAACAAACAAAAAAATTCACATAAATTGCCTTTATTCCACACTGCTCTGTCCCTTCTCCTATAAACACGTTGATGACTTCCTGTTTCTATGAAACCTCTCCCTCAGATATACATGATGGTCTCTGATTGGTTAGCTGCGCCAGTGTGTTGTGATTGGCTGAACTGCCTCTACTGCGTGTCTAAATTTCCCGCCCCTCAGCTCAATGGCATGTTTTCTGGTTGTATTAACACAAAAACATTCAAATCGATTACAAATTAGTTGTCTGTTGCATCCAGTGAACAAACACCATGTCTGCATTTGTGATCAGAGAAATAACAAACAAAAATCACTGCTCTACACTGATTAAAACTTGCATTTGAATAGTAAGTAGCAGGTTCTTTTAATATGAAAATGTAATGTAACAAAGGTTGTGAGTTAGAAGCGCCAGACCGTCCTTGCACTGTCCTTTGGGAAAGTCATAAGCCTCCTGGTTTTCATCAAAAATATCTTAAATTGTGTTCCGAAGATGAAGGAAGCTTTCACGGGTTTAAAATGACCTGAGGATAACATTTTCTTCAATAAAAATGATTCTTTTATCATCATTGTTCTGTGTTTTTTTTTTTAGCTTTCCAGCACTGGAGAGACCTCAAGAAGCAGAAGGCCTGCGATTAGACGCCGAGGTTGTTTTTGTTCTTCTCTTTGGTTCTTATTGGTGAGTAACACCGCGTCTGATGCCACGCCACAACAGTTAAAGTCTGCCTACACTAGACGCGATAAAGCGACTGATATAAATAGGGGAAATACCAATGACATTTGAGATCACAACTAAAACACCAAGCCCCGCCCCACGACAAAAATAACAATGTTCGCGCGAGCAGGTGAGAGAGGATCGAGCGCAGGAACGATCGAGCGTGCGAGTGCTACAATATGACAGAAGGCTTTGGTTCTGCTTTGTTTCACAGAGCTAATCATTGCCTGAGTTGCAAAGGCTATATATGTGTGGGGCGGAGCTAAAAAAAATAGGGGTGAGGCCATTTTGGGGTAGGGATGTGTATGTTTTGGTGATTTTAAATATTAACATTGGCTTCCAGAAATCACTTACCCTGCCTTTTACTGTTGTTAAAACCTGCTATTTATAACCTTTCTGCATCGCTGTACAAACGAGCGTTATAGATAAGTCACTCATTCATTATTATGAAAATATCCAAATCTCAAGAAAATCACATACAAACCATATCCTATCGTAATTGTGTGATTATTATAATCTATATTGGTTGTTGTCATGTTTATTTCTTCTGTGTAATACTTTGGGTATCCCACAAAAAAAAACACAACACATGCACAGCTCTATAATGTTTCCCACGGATGAATTTTCTAAATAGCCAAAATATGCAGGAAAACCATGACCCTGGCAACACCGGTTCGTTGTTCCCTTATCACACAGATAACAGATAACCTTCCACACTACGATGATGGCAAGAAGTTGGGGTCAAACCTTATCACATGATTGAGTTGCATTAAAAAAAATATTAATGCGTTAAATATTTTTAATGAATCGCATGCGTTAGCGTTGATAGCACTATTTTTTTCCCCCCAAATGAAAGAATGAATAAATGAGTAAATAAATAAACAAAAAAAATATATAAGA
Organism: Enteromius radiatus; assembly: GCA_032357445.1. Taxonomy (NCBI): domain Eukaryota; kingdom Metazoa; phylum Chordata; class Actinopteri; order Cypriniformes; family Cyprinidae; genus Enteromius; species Enteromius radiatus. Next base: position 18,177,829 of record JAUCMS010000145.1, on the reverse strand, counting down.
TAAATGAATAAATGATCACCAAAACACCAGCTGATCAGAAATCATTGCAGAATAGTTCAGAACTTGTACAGCATTTATATATATATATTTTTTTCTGTGCCCTCTAACTGGGTCAGAATGAAAGATGCAATTAAACATATAGTATAACATACTGTGTGCATCGCAATCAGTGTATGCCATCTTGTATTTTGCCTATTTCTGCACACACTTAAAAGAAACTTCATTTACAGTTTTCCTAACAATGCAAATTATAACTACTAAACCTCATTATGAACATTTGCAATATGCACAGAGAGCTTAGCAAGTTTATCTTTTTATAACTTTTAATAAGTTATGTTTAATCTTGCTTCAATTAGGTATGATCTAGTAGAGCATTAATTAGATTTCGGTCGGGCTGAATTTTAGAGTGCTGTATGGGGAATTTCACCAGTATCCCAAAACACTCATTGTGGGCTCTGACAACAGTTAATGACCAGTTTTAACAGTTCAAAGGTTACTGCACAAGATGTACTGAATTTATTTAGTATAAAGAAGACTGCAGATTACTGTAAGTACAAGAAAAATCAAAAAAGCACGCACATGATGGCACAGCTTCAACGAACTCTGATATTGAGTTTTCTACAGTATACTGAAACTATTCATTTTTCTCTTCCTCCCCGCTTCTTTACAATCTATTTATTTACTTTATTATTTTCTGATTCTTTGAATTATTTCATTCTTTTTTTTTCTTTCTCTCTCAGATAGTGTACTTTGTATACACACAAGGTAGAGAGATGTACAACAAATACATACCTTTACATAATTACACATACATTTAACTTCATCATTTGTCTTTGTATTTTGGCTATTTTATTGTGCATTATTAGCAGTACTGTTACATGCTTAATGTAGGTCTAGGGTAGACCACAACAGAATTAAATATTTGGTGGTGAGACGGTGTATGGTTGCAGTGAAAACTTCAGGATTCAGCCCCTGGAAGGGGTTACAGACAACCAAATGCAACAAAAGAGTTATTTACATAAGTATAACAAAATGGTTAATAACTTCAGTAGGGGGCAAGGCCAAAATAACAAATATAAGACAACTAACTTTTATAGTAAAACTATAGAAATTGCCCCCACCACCCTACTTAACCCAAAAGCAAAAAAAACCAAACAAAACTAAGGATTATGATGGACAACTGAAACTAACACTCACTTCTCTTTCAGTAGAGTCTCCACATTAGATGAAGTCAAAGAGACAAAAGGGCAGAAACACTACTTGAACAGTCTCAACACATCGGAGAGAAAGACACACCAAATCACCAAACTAGGGCCAAAGAGGATACGTTCTCAGCCAGCACAGACCATCTAGCCACCATCAACAAGGGTCTGAGGGTAGCTGCAGTTTAAATACGCTCTCTCCTCTCCTATCATCCAATCACAGCAGAAGTCTAATAATCAGTATCAGGTGGAGACACTGCTTCTGCAGGGAGAGAGAGTGAGAGAGAGAGAGAAACTGAGATGGGGGAAACTGAATGAAAATTGCAGAAATGTTGCAAAATTAGTTGAAATGTTGGTTACATCTATATAAAGCTAAAGTATAAAAATGCAAAATAGAAAATAAAATAAAAATATAATACATATTTGTAATTATTTAAAAAATAAATACAATACACACACACACACACACACATGTATATGTGTGTGTGTGAGTTAAAGTAGATATAAAACGTGCAAATAAAAGCACATTTTTAAAAGTATAACAAAGAAACAGATTTCTCTAACTTAAATTACATTATTTACATAACCCTAAACAGCACTTAACATTTATTTTATTTTAAGCTGCCAGCTAGTGATGTTATTTTATATATATAGGCTATATAGTAAAAATGTGTCTAATTATCATGCAATTATCATATATATATATATATATATAATTACCATGCAATTATATATATATATATATATATATATATATGATAATTAAACACAATATATATATATATATATATATATATATATATATATATATACACATATATAAACGATACTAAAAAGAACAGCAAATTTGGCTTTGGACATTTCCTATTGCCATTCCACCATTTATTGAATATATATTATCTTGGAATGCATGATAATAAAAGCAATTTTCTAAGATCTTCAGATCACAGCAAATGTAAAAGTAGCTGTGATTTGCTTGAGATAAAACTGTATGAATAGCATGTAGCAATAAATCTGGCATTATAAAAGTGTATAACAAAAAAGCAAATGGCACAGATGGACTGTTTTTTCCTGCTAGATGAAGACACGGCTGGTTGGGTAAGCTGAGTGATCGGCACAGGCAGATAATATATGTAAGAGAACAGAGACTACTCGATAATCATGCTAATCCTGAACACTGCCAAACATTCAGCACACTCGCACTGCCAAGAATCTGCAGAGAAACACTCACACACTCATAGACACCAATCACGCATACGCTTACACCCAAACACACATGGAAACACACACTCTCCGACTGACATACGAGCACAAACCATCAGAAACACTCGCTCTGCATTCAAGGAGGCTGCCCATTTCTCTGCCACTCTCTCAAAGTTGTACGTTACAAAGAACACTACAGTTTCAAAGCGAAAAAAACGCCTGAAGACAATTAAGCGAGGTCTCTAAAAGGCATCTGATACGCGGCTCCCTTTGAGAGAATATTCTAAATATAAACGCATATTGGAAATGGGATTTTAGTTTGACTTCAGGCAGCTATATGTGGTTTCCAAGGCAACTCTTTTTTGTTTGTGCTAATGGGTGGGATACAGTAAGATGCGCATTTACATTGTAAGTGCAGAACTTCAAGAAGGATAATTAATAGCGAGGTGCGTTTCGCTTGAGCGTAAACCACCTTTCCAATCTGGTCAGCTCTCAGAGGCAGAAACATATTTCTGCTGCTCAAATACATGCAAAAGTACAATGAGTCCATATGTGCGGTGTGCGTTTCTGCTTCCTTGTTAAAGAAAACGATTAAGCGTTTCACTTCTTAGTTTTCCGTAATTATACTACAGATACCCATAATTGCTGTCACTTTGCATTACGTCTTAAATTAAACTAACACTACAGTCATCTCAAAGCAGTGAACGTCCTCATTAATCTAACTTTCTTCATAAGCAATTAGATTAACAGCTCTCTCATCTACATCAAGAACACACAGCTGGACACCTCCCTCGATTACTAAGAAAAGCAAAAGGTGTTAACCTCTGGATGAAGATGTTGCTGCTGTGGCCTGTTTTATGTGCATCCGGCCAGTGCTGTTTGTTAATATAAATTTAACGTAAAACTTGAATTAACAGAAATATATATATATATATATATATATTTTTTTTATTATTATTTATTTATTTATTTTTTTTATTTATAACATTTTCACTTTATGACAAATAATGCACAGTACTTTGTTTAATACTGTCAATATAAACTAACACATCAGTTAATAAAAAAATAAATAAATAAAGTTTACCTCTTATTATGTACCAAAACTATATCTATATATATATATAAAATAATAATAATAACAATTAAATGATTATAATAATATAATATATAATTGTAACGAAGCGGACTGAGACAGGAAGTAAAGGTAAGTGAATATTTATTTACAGGTGCAATCTTCAACAACGTA
>JAUCMS010000145.1:18154415-18167229 GCA_032357445.1 Enteromius radiatus | reverse complement strand
GGAGGTGATCACAGAGTGGGTCAGTGTGTATACACTATAGTGCTGGTAATGAATGCATACAACTTCATGTCTTAAATAAACTCCGGGCAACTCAAGCACATGTACTGAAATACAATTTTTGTGCAGTTTATTTTCAAAATGGCTTACATGTAAAAATTGGTATTTGTTAAATTTTCCCTTTGAACAATTAGTGATCTTTAGCTTCCTAAAAGACTCTGAACTGACTGGAAAATCGAGCTCGGCCTGTCAGTCAAATGTCCCACCATGGAGAATTATGGCAGGTTAACCTCTTAATGCATCATTTCTGGTGAAAGGCTAGTATTTAAACACACTGTTGGCTGATGTTTGTTTTGCTTTATGCCGTATGTTTGTACACAATATCCTGCTCGCATAAAGCTATCCATCATGGCCCAACAGCTCAGAGACACAATCCCATTTTGGACCACCTGAGTGAAATAAACATGACATACGTGTCGCTTTCTTCGCCACAGCCAGATAACGGATTAAGTGGGATTTACATAGACAAAAAAGAGCCATTACTTTACAGGTCTTTGAGAGGACATGCCTATTGATTGGCAACGACAACCAGACATATACGACTCCAAACAGCCGCGCTGCTTTCTGCATTTAGTCCTTGAATTTGTTGGTTGGGTCTCGTGTTGAGATTCTCATAATGCTTCCAACAAAAGCCTGAAGTCAATTATGTAGCTGTCTGAACACTTAGGTGCAGCCAGTAAGCCGCTCCATCGACAGAACGACCGCTTTCCCTCATCTCATGTTTCTCGGCTCTCTCTCATCCTTCTCGAAAGGTCTCAACAGATGCCTGAGGTCCATAAACTCTCTGCATTCTCCAAAGCATCTGGGATCTGCTTCTCTGTCAAGGCAAGTTACGGGACAATAACCTCAGCCACATTTCTCAGGGTAAAAATGTGTTTTTAAAAGCAGAGTTTGAATACATTCGGCACAAAACAGCAGAGAGCCAGGAATCAGCCTAGCGGCAAACACAAGCGCTCGGCTCCTCGCACTGTGAAAGGGTTACATCCGCATCTTGCGCTGAAAGAAAATGCTCAACATACACACAGAGAAGAACAAATCCTGTTGAGCCAAGCCGAGCTGAGATACCCTACATACTAGCAGCCCTTCCAGGCACAATTAGGATTTTACGGAAGGGAGAAATCCACATTCCTGCACACACAGAACACCATCCAGTTATTCTCTCCTTCCTTCTCTTTCCTCTCCCTCTTTCTTTCGTACTTGGGAATTTGCGCGAAACAGAGAAAGTCTTGGGAATCAAATTAAGAGCTCTTTTTTGGCAGGGAAAGGGTTATTGAAAAAGGCGTACGTGTCCGTTCACTCGCAATCGATTTCTTCACATCATGGTCGTGTGAAAAAGAAGCATCCGTTTTAGGTGATTGAGTTTTGCTGTACCGTTTCTAACAATACAGACCCAGTTTGCAGACGAGGAAAGCAAACATATAACACTATAGTAGTTCTAGTACTTTGTTCTTGATTTAGGGGCTTCCTTTAACACTTTTAGGTAAGCAGAATGCAAAATGAATGCCGCTTGATAATACAATACATGCTTCAAGGATAAGAAATCTTTCCCAAAGTCCTGTAGATGTACTTAAATAATCATAATTCAAAATAATAATAATAATAAAAAAAATCATAATAAGTAATCAAAATCACTGATACTTATTAATTGTTCTTTTAAATATATGGTTCTTATTGTGCAGTGAATTCAAAAGAAAAACATGTATTTTAATATATATATATATAGCCTATATATTATTACATTTTATACATACATCATATATAAACATAGCATATTTTTCTTCAATAAATGCACACAGTACACATTCATATATTATGTAAACGAAAACAAAACTTTTATTTTGGATGCAATTAATCACTGACAAAAAAAAGGCTTAATTTATTCCAATTTATTCCTGTGATGCAATGCCAAATTTCCAGCATCATTACTCCAGGCTTCAAACCCTTTCATTTTAATAAGCAACATTTCTTATTATTATTGGTTGGAAAAATTTGTGCTGCCTAATATTTTTGTGGAAAGTGTGATACATTTTTTAATAATCCTCAGATGAATAAACAGTTCAAATGAACAACAATTAGCATATTTGAAATACAAATATTTTGTAACATTATGAAAGTAACATTAAAAGTAGGTCTGGGTTAAAAAAAAAAAAAATATTCCCAAGAATCAATTAGTCTGGCCTGTTATCAATGAAGGCACTTCCTATCCAATATATTGCAATATGCATTGTGCGTTGGTACTTTTATTATGAAAAAAGTCTCAGATTTCAAATTCTGTCTATTGTATTGCAGTATTTAAACCATAAATGGCGTTTTTTAACTGTTTAATAAAGGAAAGGAAAAAGGAAAGGACGTGACATGTGGCCAGGTATGGGTGTGCTCTGCATTTAACCCATCCAAGAGCACACACACAGCAGTGAGAAGTGATCAACCACGCACACACACACACCCGGAGCAGTGGGCAGCCATTGCTGCGGCGCCCGGGGAGCAGTTTGGGGGAACGGTGCCTTGCTCAAGGGTCTCACCTCAGTCGTGGTATTGAAGGTGGAGTGAGCGCTGGTTATTCACTCCCTCCACCCACAATCCCTGCCGGACCTGGGACTCGAACCGGCAGGGATCCCTGTCCATTAGGCCACGACCGCCCCCTAATATGGAGTGACAGATCGCTGTCGGTTTATCAGTCACGCAGCAGCACATGAACCCATCAGCTCATCCACATTAAAACCATTTTCAGCACAAAATTAACACGACTTACCATCTGAAGGTAAGCTGAAATAAAGAGTACAACTTCACAATCTGTATCCTGTCTCATGTAATAGCTCAATCAGTGTTTCTGTCAAGACCACTATCGTCAAAGATTTGGATTTTTAACGGTATGGATCTTTTTTAAGAATTCACTGGGAGGGAGATGAGTAATAACTCCACAGTGTAACAGAATCAACATAAATATACTGCAGATATCATTAGGTTCAATCATTTAAGGCAACATTTTGAAATAAGGCTGATTCATGTAGACAAGAGGAGGAGTCAGGGATGGAGGTGGGTAATTAGCTGGTGGAAACAGGCTTGTCCTGGAGTTCTATGGATGTTTTGCCCTCCAGGTCTTCAAACTAGTCACGTGACTGAAAACTATGAATAGGTAGATAAGGATCAGCTGATGCGAGCTGGACTAATGTGACCTGCCAGAACTGACACTACATATATGCTTGTGTAATATAAAAAAATATTTCTATAAAAGGATACAGCAGCTCATTTATTAGAACATGATTATTTATACAATGGCAAGAAAATTAACAATGAAATTGATGAGCTGAAGTCAGGCCTTGCTGAATTAGGGTGGAGTTAGCTCTCGTGTTGTTCTACTTTTTTTAATTTTCATCTTGTTGATGTTAATGTATAATTGTACTCAATTCACTGATAATCCTGATAATAATGTCACTTCCTGGAAAATGTCATTGGATAATTGCCTTTTTTTTAGTTCTAGAAAGGCCTAACAGGATGTGATAATGAGGAAAAAGCACTAAACTGTTAATTAATTAAAGCAATATTGCAAACAATGTGGATCATTATGAATAGAGAGAAAAAAGAGGGGGGAGGGGTTGATTGGGGGGAAAAGAAACACTTGCAATGTTTCTAATAAAATGCTTCTCAATCAGAATGTGCAGAAAAGCCAGAGACACATCAAATTAACTGCAATAGTGTGCAATAAAATGAAATACATTTTTATTTATTTATTTATGTAGTATAAGTTAATATTATTATTATTATTATTAGGGAGTCAGGGGCATGAAAATATAATGAATAATTAAAAATGCATTGCAAATGGCATTTATATCTTACATTATTCTATGACACTTTTTTTCAGTGACTAAACAAATATTATTGACCTGTTTAAGTTCACTGGGACCTATAAAAATTAAACACTGAGAGTCTTATCATGTACTAAAACAACAATCATTAATTAAACATAAAACATTTAATTACTAAAATAGTGAGACTTATACAAAATCTGCTTCATTACAGGCTTTCATTAAAGAATAGCTTGCATTGAGCATCAGACATGGCTACACGCGTCTGTTGTCCTTAAAAAACGCAATGTACCAGATCAATAAAGAAAGCTGATCTAATTGAACTCACTGATTCATGTAACTTCAGAGAGAGCGAGAGAGACACTGTGAGTGTCAGGAATCCTTTATTAAGTTCCAAGATGCAGTCATTAAGATTACAGTCGAACAGTGATTCACAAACATCATGTACTGTATTTTTATTCAAAATATGCTAATCTATGGAGAATTATGGGTATTCTGCAACCAAGCCAAGTCCTCCAAACACACACGCGTGCGCACACACAGCTAAACAACATATTAAAGTAGTCGGTTAGGCGACAGTTACTAAGTTGAAGCAACAGTTTGAGCGAAGCAGACACTGGAACGCTTACTGAGATTGACTCTGGCCTTTTAGCTGTCAGCACAAAAGAGCTGAGCCCTCAAGAACATATTATTACTGTCACTAAAGATTCCCTCAATGAACAGAAAAGGTTAACACCATCTCTACCATGTGAAATGACACTGGATCTAACAGCTTAACCATGACCTGCAGTTAAACCACAAATGTGTTTGTCAAAATATGATCAGAGTCCAAATATATGAAAAGGATTTTAATGGAAAATGTATATAAAGTAACAATTTCATTCCTGCCCTCTGATTGGCCAATACAGCATTCCAAGTGCATAAAGGAAATACCTTATGCAGTATGGATTTTATAGAAGGGAAGCCGTGCTTTATTGTAAATAAATTCCAGAATCCAGTGCCAATGTATATATTTTATGTATATGAAAGAAAACAAATGGAGCAACAGTTGGCAAGTGCTTTAGACAATGCAAAAAAAAAAAATCAATAAATAAATCACCCAGCCGGATAAGGCAAATGCACATGGAAGTAAGTTGACTTATGCCCACTTCTGTTCTTTTCACAGACAAAATGTCCACATGGTGTTCCAAGTCCTTGTGTATTGTGGGGGAGAGAAGCGGTGAAAAACCTCAGTCACTTCAGGGTAATGCAAATGACTTTAATATGTTAAGAAGATTAAAGTGGATAAATGTCTAGATACATTTTTTTTGAAAAGCCACATAAACCTCTAGTGTTTTTATTTTGCGAGAGGAGGGCTGGATATACGTGAGTCAGTTCAGGATGATCAACACAAAAACCCTTCCGAAACGCGCCGCCATTGGCTGAAGAAAATTGGGCTTATTCGAGATTTTGCATTTTAAGCTTCTTGGATGTAAGACCGTCCCACTTCTTTCTTATTATTTTTAAACACCAACCCTTAGGAGAACAAAAAGCTACCGGCAGACATAGGTCACAATCTGCTATCTCCACGCTCTCTCCCGAATTAGGCTTGGTTGTCTTCTTCAGCTTTTGTCAAAGTGGTCTTAAAGATGGTGAGCTCTGAACTACTTTTGCGGTCTTCCTGTGAAAGTAACTACACGTGGAGCCTGTCGAATAAAGCATTAACTAACTAGTGTTCCTCGTGTTGTGGTTAATAAAGCAAGTTTTTTTTGGTGATGCAATGAACACAACTTATTTTTTGAGAAAGAAATCCAAACGCAAAATGACAACCGACTGCAGCAACTAGCCAAAGTTCGCTAGAACATTCATTGCTTAAAAATGTACAGATGCCGTAGAAAAATATGTGAGTGTGAAAAATGAAAGAGAGAAATGGAACAAAATAACATAAAAGGATTAAGAAATGATTTGCATAACATTTCCGTTACTTCCAAAGCGCAGGATCAGAGACATGACGGGGACGTGATGACTGCTGAGTCTTATCGTCAACCACATTCTCTTCAAGGCACAAAGCTAGTCAAGATCAATCACAGTTAATTTCACAATTAAAGATATAACCATCAAGAGAATCTCTTCAGCTTGCTTCAGGGATCCAAAATCTGAAGCGTATGAACATGTTTGTTTCATTCACATTCCCTTCGCTTTTCTTATGATACTGAGAATTATCACTGTCCCAACCACTCGGTAAAATGAACAAGAGGTGATATCACGATAATCGGAAACATAAGTGAGTTTTGCTCAAGTGCGATGTGTGCCATGCGCTTACTAGTATGCTTATTTGCTCTGATCAAAAAGACAATATCTAACCAGCTGGGTTGCTGCCAATGAAAATCCGATTCAGCTCGTAAGGACCATAAAACAACAATATCAACAACAACAACATGCCCAGTGAGTTCTGAAGAAACCGAAGAACACGAGAATATATGCAGTAAAAGAAAAAAAGAAAATAAGCAAGGAAGTAGGAAAGAAAAGAAGTGGAAAGCAAGATAAAAATGGAATGAAGAAAGTGGAAGGAAGGAAGGAAGTGGAATAGAAGCAGGAAAGTGGAAATCAAGACAAACTGGAAAATGTAAAAGAAACAGAACGAAAGAAAGAAGGAAGGAAGGAAGGAAGGAAGGAAGGAAGGAAGTGGAATAGAAGTAGGAAAGAAGGGAAGTGGGAAGGAAGAGGAAAATAATAAACGAAAAAGGGGGAATTGACATAGGAAAACAAAAAAGGAAGAAAAGAAGTAGCATAGAAATAGGAAGAAAGGAAGTGGAAAACAATATAATAGGGAAGGAAGAACTGAATTGAAGTAGGAAAGAAGGAAATTGAAAGAAGGAGTGAAAGAAGGAACGAAGAAAGAATAGAAATAGAAAAGAAATTAGGGAGGAAGGAAGGGAAAAAGTTGAAAGGAAGTGAAAAAGAAGGACTTACGAAAAGTGGAATGAAGTAGGAAAAGGAAGGAAGAAGAATGGAAGAAAAAAATGGAATTGAAGTCTGAAGAAAGGCAGTTATATGAAAAGAAGGAAATAAAAAGAGGAACAGAAGTAGGAAAACAAGAAAGGAATGAAGGAAGAAATTGGAAAGGAAAGAATGAAGAAAATAGCACGGAAATAAGAAAAGAAAGAATGCTCTAAAAACGAACAACGCGGAAAAGAAGAAACGGAAATAAAATTGTGATAGGAACAAGCTCCACTGAGACTTTGTTTTTGTAAAAATCTTTGCAATATTGTATCTTCTGTACTTTCATTTTGAATGAATCATTTCCTAAACACTTTGAAAACAGCTCCAGACTCTGATCTTACGACAGCTGAGAATAATCCCTCATTATTCAAGTTGAACAGCTGAGCCTCATTTCTCCACTTCTCTCCATTCTAGTTTCACCGAGCAGAATGGACACGCGACACAAATGTTTGTAAAATCAAGTTTCACAAGTTGCGAAAGTTCGACAGAAAGTTGCAAGCGACTCACAGAAAAGAAGATTACACACGGCTCATTAAATACACACTGTCCCTTCTTTCTCCCAGTTCCCACAGAACCACGGATCTGCCAAGCCTCTCTTGTTCTCTGCTGTTTATCTGTGGAAACAATATCTTTGCCAAGAGGAAAGGGGGACGGCGGGAAGACAGGGAAAGTTTGTGAAAGGCCCCCGGGGCTCTTTCAGGACCAGGTGAATCAGTGGGCCGGGACAGACGCACAAGGGAGGGGGTGGCAGGGAAGAATTGCGGGCCAATCTTCAGAAACACATGCATTTAATTCCTGTAAAATGAATGCAAATCCCAAACTTTGTAAAACTCTTATAGGAGTTCCTGAGGGAAAAGAAGTTTGCGAAGAGCTCTGAAGTTCTGAACTCGCTCGCCGGTGATCATTAAACAAGGTAACGTGGCCCAGCGTGTATAGCACGCGTCGTCCGGCACGCTAATGCGGGTGCGAATTGGGCTCACGTCATTTCCCGATCCATCTTCTTCGCACCATTTCCTGTCCTCTCTGAGTGACAAGAAGGCCCCGAATCCGAAAAAGGCAATGTGACTTCAACCTTTTGTAACGGCGCAGCATGCAGGGCATCAAATGCACTGTAACGGCGTGTCACAGTCTTTGCACTTAAGCGAACGAGACACCCACTCAAACAGACACCCGGCAACATCAGCCTGCAACAATATCAGCTCACAATTCACATTAGAGATGGCATTACATATTTGTGACAGGCTTGCCTTTAGACGCAGAACTCCTCAAATGGGATTGGGCAGATCCCTCTAAACAGCTTGCAGCCGAGTGACATTTTGTCCCCATTTCAGCAACGGTTCTGCCAGATATGATCCACCATCTAGTTAACGCAAGTGTTAGGCTAATTACTTTAGCTGCTTGAGCCTGGCCTCCGATGCTCCGTGCAGCATCAATTCTCCGGCAAACGCTCGGCGGTTTCCAGGCTTCGTATAAATAGAAATTTAATTTCTGTATGTTTATCCTGGCATCCTCTGCGGCAAAGGCATATTCCCGAGCCTGATGGATTATTGCATCTTTGAACTTTAAAATATCTGTCAATGTAGGGAAAAGGCACAAAGTAGAATCTCGACTTTAATGAGATTTGTAAGTGACAAACGAGAGATTAATGGTGTAAGTCGATGTAATTCCATCTTTCCGAATGCGTCTCCCATACCTTCTCGTCTGACTGCTCTCTGTTTGTTTTTTCTCTCTGCTGAGGTCTAGGTTTGATGTAAAGAGGGTTTTTAAATGAAGGTGAAGCCGCGTGCCATTATGAAGGATCTTAATAAAGATGCATTGTTTAAATGAGAAGAGTGCACCAGTCATTTGAAAGCTGAAAGATAAATAACTAGAACAATCAGTGATAAACACAGGAAAATAAAAATGCAGCTGGAGGTGTGACTTAATGTTGTTACATAAAAAAAAAAAAAAAAAAATATTGAATTTAATGACTTTTTTTGTTCCCTTTTTTTTGAGGTGCTTGCAATCAATTTATTTAAATAAACACATTTATCTGACTAACTCTAACCTAAATGTGTTTATTTAAATGTAGCTCAAATAAATTGTTTGCAATTACTTACCTTTAATTTTTTTTTCAGCTTACCAACTCAAAAATTAGACACATTTTAAAAGTTAAAGCATTTTATGTTCATCAAGGCTGCGCTGATTTGATCAAACACAGTTAAAGAAACAATTAGATTGTTATAATAAATAAGAGTCAATATTATTATAAATGAAGAATTATTTTCTACTCTAATATTTTTATATTGTATACGCACACATACAATATGCATACTTCCTGAAGAGGAAATCTGATAACCAAATAAGTAAAAGAAAAAAAAAAGTTAATTAATAATATCTGTGAAAATTATTGATCATGTGTTTAGCATGTTTATATTTATGATTTATGTTGGAAAAAAGCTTCTTTGATGTCATCTAATTATATTAGTTATTTTATTATCAGTATAATCATTGTATACTGATTGTATGAACAACGTGATAAAAATAATAATAAATGTTATTTGGTTCACCTATGTTTTAATTTAATAACAGCTAGCACTACGTAAATGAACTCATTGATGCTTCTGATGATGATGATGAGGTAATATTCATGTTGTCCAAAGAACATCTTGTCACATAATTAACAATGCAATATCACGAATGTGATTAGTAAACTATATAGTGCTGAATATTTAACATTTATTTCATATCCTTCATAAAATGTATACAGTACAGCATATCCTTTTCTTACATTTATCATAATCCTTCAACCACATTTTCAATACAGATTTTAAAGAAGTCTAAAAATCTAGAAAAACCAAGCAAGACAGAAGCATAATGACACAGAGTCCAAGTACATGTAGAATGCCAAAGCCCTAAAGATGCAGGGATGTAATTATAACTATACTACAACTATGTATATCTATGAGGTCAAAGTTCACAAGCTCCAGGGCCCTCATAGGAGTTCACATCTCAGCACTGACCCTTCAGCAGCTCATTATAGAATCTGTACGTTAATGACGTATCAGTCTGAGAGCCGTTCGCAGCCCTTATACAACATGTAAATCATCAAAGTGTGTGGAAACGAGGATTATGTGGCTTATTGCCTCTCTCAGCGTTCAACTGAATATTCATATCAATCCTTCGCCTCTAGTAAAGAGTAGCAGCAGATGTTGGCAGTGTCAGATCCCCGGTGTGATTCATAGGCATTGTGTAAGAGCGCCTGATGATGACTGTATAAATGAGGTCCAGTGTCAAAGCAATATGCTTGTTATCATGACAAACAGATCCACTGGGGAGAAAGAGAGAAACCTGGAGAGCCTGTAATCCTACACGGCCGAGACGCCCACCTGGTTATGGCAGATTTACTATTAAACAGACAACGGTGACCTTCTTTCATTCATGGAGTGGATCTCATCTAGTGGCAAAATTGGGAATTTGAGAACTGGCTCCATTCCAGTGTACGGCAATTCAGTTTCACAGAAATGACCACACCCGGAAATGCAAGGTTTTTGAACATTCGTATTAGGCTAATATTTATTTGTAGACCTTAGTCACACTAACTATTAACTATTAACCAGAATGTTGCACCACAATAAATGATCAAAAATGTCAAAGCTGATCTTCTCCATGTAGTGAAAATGTTGGTCACTGGCTGTCAAATTGATTTGCAATTTTGCTTTGTTTATTCTAAAATTAATATTTTATTATGAATGTTCTAAATTAATATTTGACATATATAATAATAATAATTTGTTAAAAGCCCAATTTTTGCTTGGCTTCATTAATACAAATGTGGAACATGAATGATTAGAATGGTCTTTGTCCATAAATTTAAATGTCAATTTATTAAATATATTGACGTGTACATTACATACACATTTTGTGCTTAAAAAAATAAAAAATAAAAAAATAATACCATACATCTTTTTCATAACCAGATAACCAGAGCTGTAGGCCTTATTCTTTTTTTATTCTGTTCAAATCTAAATAAATAATCATATACATGTTATACACACACACACAGTATATAGACTCACAAAGACTTTGTTCAGGTAATTTAAATCACTGCTTTATTTTTAAATGTGCAATTGGGCTACTTTTTTTTTTTTTCTCCATTCAGCTAACAGCTCCAGTGAGCACCTGCTTAAATGTGATTCATACTGAAAATGCACTAAAAACTACACTTACAGCAGTTATACGAATGTCTATGAATTATCACCAGCCCTTCCTCTTAAAGACAGACGAATTAAAGTGCTCCGCCCACTGCGAGTATAAAAAGCGAACTCCAAACCCCCTCTCTCTTCCTCCATCTTTCAAGAGGCCCAACAGCGAAAGACCTTTCAGGAATCCTGCATGGGTGGACGAGTGGGTTTTCCCTGGGAAAGACACTCAGGGTCTTCCGGAAAGGAACCCCACCTTCGGATGTCGGATAGCACGCCGCTCCGGCGCGCTGGTGCCAAGGCTAGCGTGGGTGAGTGGGCAGCGCTGCGCTGAGACGACTAGCAGCCGTGGGCACTGCCAGGCTTAGCGATGAAGATGCCGCCCCTGTCGTCATTACAGGCAGCTAACAGAAAAGAACAGAGAGCTTCGCCGAAATAAGCCAAAAAAAGCAGGAAGTAGGGAGGGATGGTTCACATTGAAATCCTCTCTCGACGCCCCCACGCACGGTTTTAAGCACAGCGTACAAAATCACTCTCACAGAGAGAGCGGGAGAAAAAGAGATATTAGCGGCGCAGTAAGCTAGCTCAGGAGATCACATCCAGGCGCTTTCTAATCACTGTAATGGTTTAGAAACCTCATGCTCATCTCTCTTAAGCACCGAATAAAACAGTAGAAGTCCCCATATGAACCACAGGCGCTGCTTTCCTATGCCAAAGAGACTTTCGACAGCTGCGGGGGGCGACAGCCTAAAAAGTTAACGTGATTTTTTGAGGAATAAGTCACGTCCAAGAATTCCACCCGATAAGAGCTCGGGGATATGGGATGGAGTTGAGAAGTTCTGAAAATGACGCAAAATACTTCTCGATCAGCAAATAGCGCGTGCCAGATCGCACCTTCATCCAGAATAGCAGCTTATGCAGACGTTTAAATAAGCATCTACACTCCAGATATCTGTAAGAACATGCAGCATGCTGGAGATCACAGGCTGCTCTCTGCCAAACGCAGCCTCACAGATGCTTTAAAAGTAGGAACGCGTGATAAATCAATGACCTTATAAGTAATATTAGTCGATACTGGAATAGCATCAGGGATTATTTACAACTCAAATATATATAACAGGTAGCATACACTCTTAACAAGTAAAGACTGTTTACTGGCATCGATGGTTCCGTGAAGAATCTTTCACATCCATGGACACATTTCTGCATTTCAAATGTTTCCAGTATAGTTTTTTTCTAAATGGAATTGATTTAAAACGTTTCGAATTTGGAAACAATTTTGGGGGGATTTTTTAAGAGAGTCTAACTCTTAAGTTGCAGCAACAAACGACAAGAGATTTTTTTAAATTACTTTCGATGCTCTGCCCACCTTGAAATATCATTGCTCTTGATGTACATTACACACCTCATTTGTTTTGACTGGATGTAATTTCATCAAGGTGTACAGGTATTTCTTGCTCAGTGAAAAATAAATAATTCTCCCTGGATACACCATAGAAAAAAATCTTTTCTTCCAAATGTGACTTGTTTTCTGAAAAGTATTTGGGGGCTTTAGTGTGAACATTAATTGTGTAAAACCGTATAATTTATAATAATGCCCGAAAAAATAACTTTAAATTAAAAGATAGAAACTGATTTGCATTTCATTGAGTAAAATAAGTATTTGAACCCTCTAACAAAAAAAGACTTAATACTTAGTGGCAAAATCCTTGTTTGCAAGCACAGAGGTCAAACGTTTCTTGTAATTGATGACCAAGTTTGCACACATTTTTGAGATCGGAAGAGCGT
>JAUCMS010000145.1:18134695-18150914 GCA_032357445.1 Enteromius radiatus | reverse complement strand
TTATAAGCTTGTTTCCTCATGGGGACCTAACAAATGTCCCCACAAGGTCAACATTTACTGGTATTCCTATCTTTGTGCAAATACCAGGTGCATACACATACTTCAGCACTTATATACAGACTAATTAATTTCAAAAGAAACCTCTGATCACCTTCAATACCTTAAACTCGACCGAAAACAAACTTAAGGAATTAAAACGTATCAGTCAGTCAGTAAAGATATCCATGGCATTTCTATGTCGCACTCAAAGAGTTTAATGTCTTTAAAGGGAATTTATTTCAGCACGCGTATGTCTTGGTTATGGAACACTTGCGCCATCTTCTGGAGACATAATATAACAGACTAGAATAACACAACTGAAAATAAGACTTCAAATGAAGGTAAAAGGTAATTACAATAACGGATAAAGTGGAAAACAACCACCTAATTAGCAGTAGAGACCTTGCTATATTGACTTTCATCAAATTTGCCACTTTTAAATTAACCTAAACATGGCTTCCCTAGTGAGAGGAAGTGTTACACACATATCTAAACATAGCACATACTCCACCAAGTTTATGACACATTCTAGCCTGGCAGAGGACCAATATTAATCACAGGTTAAAGGCTAAACCACTGAACACTACATGATAGCGTTAGTAAGAGGTCAGCAGGGGTTACGGAGTGAATATCTCTTACCTCATCAGCACTTGGCAGCTGCACTTGAGGTGGTCCCCAATCCTTACTGATCTTCTCCCTGATCCTCTGAGGGACGATCGTGCATTTGTCAACAAGCAGATCAGGGTAAATCACCTTTAATTTCCCCCTGAACAGCAACAATGCAGGTACGAGTAAGTGAACCTGCCTAGCACACCACCATTATTCAATGAACAGCTCTGGGATCCTATGACAGGTCATGAATAACTAATATAAGCTGTGAAAAGCCCATGTCTGCACTGAAAGTTGAACTAGTGAGTAAGTTGTTAGATTTGTAAGGCATGCTGTGTGGGTTTTGAGTGGGACCGGCTGCTTAAGCATCCATGACTCAGTGCTCTGAGGGAGTCCTACACATCCCACACCGGCCTACAAGCCAGACTTCTGAAATCAGTTCATTTAAGGAAATATGGTTTGGAAATTAACCCTAGCCTAAAACTCTTAAAGAAAGGCCAAAAGACTGTCTGTATCGGATTCCTACTGGAATTTTAATGAATTGATCTCAGCAGAATAAAACAGCCTATTTAAGACAGTAGATTTACTTCTTGTTTTATATTATTATTATATTCATAAATTATTACTGAATTTTAAGTAAACATTCAGGGTGTGTCTTATAATATTAAGTTAACGTTTTATTTTTATGGTTACACCTGTTAGTTGCTTATTAGCATGCACATTACTAAAATACTAGCCGTTTATTAGTGCTAATTAAGCACATATTCTGCATGACCATATTCTACATCCATAATCCTGAGGTAACAACTACCTCACTATTAATAATCAGCAATTTATTGAGGGAAATGTCATAGTTAATAGTTAACAAGTGTTATCTATTCTAAAGCGTTCATTCATTTAATTCTGTATTGCCATAGTTTACAGTGCATGCATTTTTCATGGCAAAAATAAGTTGTTTTTTTTATTTTCCATGCCATTTATATATGTAATTATAGTACATATGCACATAAAGACAATGTTGATTCCTAGAATTATATATAGCCAGTAAATAGCGGCTGTCATTTAACAGATGCCTTTATCCATAGCAATTTACAGTGTAATTAAAATAGCGATAGCCCTCTTTGAGCAAAGAAATACATGCACACATTTAATGAGCTAAATGAGAGCAGTGTTTTGACAGATTTGACTCATTTCTGAAGACAAACTTAATGTAAGATTATGGATATAACTTATGAATATAGGCAAACTTACATTCGCTAAAATAAGATTGTTATAGAGAAAAAATCTGGTACAGTAGGTGTTGGAACTGAAAAACAATAGTAGTTAAAACCAGTGTTGGGGGTAACGCATTACAAGTAACGAGAGTTACGAAATAATATTACTTTTTCCAAGTAACTAGTAGAGTAACGCATTACTTTTTTAAATTTTAGAGTAATATAACTGGCATTACGTTTTCAAAAAAGGAGAGAAATCAGAAATACAGAGGCAGTGTGTGAATACAGTGTAGTTCTAGACTAAATGTGAATGTGCATTAATTCGTCTCACTCTCAAAAAACAGATTTAGTATTCATCAAAATGAATTAAAATAAACTCAGAATATGACGCAAACCTGCAATAATTAAATTAAGGAAATGTATCTAATCTCATTTTATTAACCAATGTCTTTGCTGCTGACCTTTGATGATTCAGTTCAACAGTAAATAAAGTTACTTTCTTCTGTATTCTACTTTACACATGTGAATTTACTTTTTCTTCAGCCAGAGGTTTATTCGTGACACTTTTTGGTGTGCTTTTAAATATGCTATAAATAGAACTTCTTGTATTAAAAACAAACACTCAATCTCTGCCCATATTTAAAAAGTAATGCAAAAGTAAGTAACACATTACTTAGTAACGCAAGGAGTTACTTTTTTAGAGAGTAACGCAATATTGTAATGCATTACTTTTAAAAGTAACATTCCCCAACACTGGTTAAGACTGAGGGAAATACTAAGTAGCTAAGAAGACTAATATATAATTAAACCAATAAACATTTTGGATTGGCTCTGACAATTATTGATTTATCAGTACTGTCAAGTACACATACTCCCTACAGATCTGAATACTCAAACAGGATATTGGTCATACTAAACTTCTCACAGGACAGAATGACAACATTATGAAGTCTTACTTGCAGAACTCAGCATCTTCTGAAGTCAGGAGCTCATCACAGGTTGATGTGGTCATGTGACACGCAGAGATGACGCACAAAATAAACGATGTGTAAAATAAATACATTTCCACTGAGCCTTCAACAGAGACAAATGTGGGTGAGGGTAAATAACTATTTTCACTCTCTGTCACATCATGCTTATGTAAAACATACTTCAAGTGCAATGTTAAGGCGTTATGTTTGAAGAAATCTAGACTAGAACATCTTCTGTTTGTTTGACAACCCACTATGTTTTGATAACATTAATTATATTATTTACTGTACCTGAAATTCTTGACAAATCCTTGATATTAGTAGCTGACGTTGAGCTAGCCCTTCTAACAGTCTTTAGCTGTCGACTAAAATAGCAAGCTAATAATATTACGTGTCAAAGTTAAATCGAGAAACATATTAGAGCCCACCCCCTCTTCACTGCTATTGGCTTGCGCTGCTATTAGCAGACATCTTATTGGTTTATAGATGAGTCAATCAATATTTGTTTGCCGTTGGAGTGACAATTTTTTTTTTTTTTTTTTTTTTAGTTGCAGGTACTAGTGCCACATGGCAACAGTTCGTCCTGTAATAATCAGCAGTGTCTCATAAATGAAGATGAACTGAAAATTAAAGCGAATATGCTATGTTATGTCCATAAACCGTTTTTCTCCCCGAACATCTACACTTCCTAATAAGTCGATAATTTCAATGCATATAGTGATCTTTTGTGCATTATACGAAATTGAACTGAGAATGTAATTAAACAGGGGCCGGTTTCCCGGATAGGAATTAGATTAAGCCAGGACTAGACCTTCGCTAATTTAGGACATTTAAGAATTTTTAGAAACATATCTTACAAAAATGCATTATCTGTGAGCATTTTAAGACCAAACAATGGCAATGATGTATTTTAAGATATCTCTGTGCAAGCCTTTTCCAGTTTAGACAGCTCTTAACATTTATTTTAATCTAGGACTAGGCCCCAGTTCTTTTATTTGAGCTTTATCTAATCTGATATCATCCAAATTGGCCTAACAAGCATGCTTAAATGAAGGTACTGTAACGGTTTTAATAATAAGTAATTTCTCAATACACACAGCACGTAGGGTATTTCAAGATAAATCGATGTGACTGATGTATATTTATGGATTATGGTGGAAGAATTTCCAGAATTCTTAAAACTGAAGCAAACAGACCATGTAGTGGCACACCGACAATAGATAGAAATTGATTGACGCATGCAAACCAAAGGCAGTGAAGGCAGGTTCTATAAGGCCTAAAAAACACAAATACAAAATGCAAATTGCTAGTTGTGTTTATTGAACACTATTTACACATTTCAGAACATGCTGCAGGTTTCCTGAAAATACAAACTCCCCCTCCCCAATACCAGCTCATGAAAATGACGCCTATTTCCCATACAAATGGTGAACATTAGGCTTCTTGATACTGAGAAAACATTCAAGTTTTGCTTTCAGTCATTTAATTTCAAGGCTTTTAAGACTTCTTTGCTGCACTGGACCCACCTTATGGTAATTGTGCAGCAAAAACAACATTGTGTGGTGGTGCTGCTGACACTCTGTTTGGTTTGTGCTTCTTTGCAGTGGTGGCACTAGGACCTAGAGCTCATTAAAATGGGCTCCTATAGGATTTAAAAGCAATTTTTTTTTTTACTATACTTACATATTGTATATTCTTCTGCTTTAACCCCTGATTAAGTATCTTATCTGAGAATGAAATAAAGTAGTAGACATGCTTCAGTGGCTGAAACTGCTTGGAAGTGCATGATTACTTTGGAGGGTGCTGTATGCAGTATATTGCTCTGCACAGTGTACAGCATTTGTCCCACCCCCCCCCCAGACTAAAACCTTGGCCTATTTGCAAAATTTCAAGGTAGTCAAGATGTGTGCAATGTCCACCTAACTGATCATTTTTCTTTTCAGTCCTTTTTTTTTAATCATACTATTCCACATTGTCCATCTGTATCATAGTGGTACAGATTGCCACACTTATTCAAGGAGACTGGATTCAGCAATCTATATAGTTTTAGCAATGAAAGGCAATGTATGATAGCACGTTCACATAACAACACAGAGATAATACCGTGAAAATCACATGGTTACAATGGGCTAGAGTAGACAAATAACCATCAAACAAACAATATGACACAGATTTTACACAATATGCACCTGTTTGTTGTTTAACACATACAGTAATACATAAAGGATTCATTACATTTCAAATACAAACAGTGAACACCAGCAATGTTGTATTCTGCTTGTGTACTTTACATTAAGGCATGGGGTTTCTTCTCTGCAGCAACAGATTGGGAACACAATGTTCTGAGTAACTCACTTCTATCTGATGTACAACCACACAATTAGTTTGACTTGTTTTGCTCACAGAGAGTTTCTACAATCTGTATTAGGTGAATCTTGGCTTATTATAAACTCATAAAAAAATGTGGATGTCTTTAATAATTCATTTGTTTCTCCAAGACTTTTGCTCAAAGGAATTGTTCACCCAAAAATGAACATTGCTCAACATTTACTCATCAGTTTGTTTGCTTGTTTGTTTGTTTTTATCAGATTTGGAGACAATAAGCATTACATCATTTGCTAACCACTGAATGGTCTGCACTCTGCAGTGAATGGGTGCCGTCAGAATGAGAGTCCAAACAGCTGATTAAAATCATCACAATATTCCACACTACTCCAGTCCAACAGTTAATGTCTTGAAGGAAAAAACAAAACCATCGTCAAAATGTTTCGAGTTTAAACCATTGTTTCCAGCTAAAATATACATAATTTATCAATAGTATTAATTTCTCCAGTGAAAAGGTAATCTTGTCCGAATCAGGAGAGAAATATGCACAGATCAAGCACCATTTAAAAAGCCAAAACAGTCCAAAACAAACATGTGGGTGGATTCTGATATAGGAGGATAAAAGGACTTTTTCACTGGAAGAAACATTATTATGTATTATGGGCTTAGCCTGGACCCGCCCATACTTTCTGTTACGCTACCTTTAATTTCGCAAGCAAAGTCAGTCTGGCAAAGCTGCCGTTTTAAAGCATTTCCGTTCCCAAAAAAGTGGGAACAAATGAGAAGCGAGCTCTTCTGCCCCACCCCACCCCGGAATAAGTGGTCTGATTGGTTGTAGATTCATCCAGTAGTATACAGCGGCATCTGATGGACGTGTGTTTAACCCGCCTCCCAGAAGGAGGGTAGTAAGGTAGCTTGGCCAGAAGTTCCTTTGAGCTTTATAGTCGCGGAAGCCAGGTTATTATGGGCTCACATTTTAGCCAGAAACAAAGGTTTAAAGTTAAAATGCCTTAATGATAGATTTCTTACAAACACACAGCTTATGACTTCACAGTGAATGAAAACATCCTGCAAAGGTTTAAATCTGAAAGTGCACCATGCATAAAGTTATTGTCTCTTAAAAGAAAAAAAAAGACTCTCAATCATTGAAACTAGTCTTTTTAAAAGTAATCCCGAGCAGTTTCATTTTGACGTCAACATGAAACATTAGCATATTGCATGACTATTTGTTGATCTTTTTTTTTTTTGGTCTAAATGAAAATGCAAATTCATTCTTTGCCACTATCTACCACAGACATGATGAAATGAAAATGAGACCAATCTACCAATCACCGCAGATTAGCATCAAGCAAAGGAGGAGTTTGGAAAAAAATAAATGCATATATAAGACAATGAAAGTGTTTTTGACCTTGCATGAATGTCAACCTGTTGTTCGGAAATCCCAAAACCAAAATATGAACCTTACATAACTAGTAATAGTGGCACTTCAACTGCTGAACTGGAGTGGTGTGGATTACTGTGATGTATTTTATCAGCTGGTTAGACTCACCCATTCCTTTCAGATGAGCAAGTGATATAATTGTAAATCTCACCAAATATTTTCTCTTTTAAATCTTGGATGGCTTGAGAGGATCCATCTGTATCCGTTTTAATTTCTCCTAAAGAAATACTAGGAGAAAAATCTTAGGCCGATGATACATGGAGCACCTTTTTTCCAACAACATTGCTTGGGCACTTTCCCATTGAAAATGGATAACACATTTTTATCTGGATATTTTAGATCAGTTAGACCAGTTGTGGGACCTGTGTCTCTCCTGGTTGCCATTGAAGGCAATATTGCTCAAAAAGATGCCCAGTGTATCATCATCCTTATAGATAAAGTTGATACAGTAAATGCAACAGAATTTCTTTAAATTTGAACTCTGAAAGAGCAACATCTGAGTAAAAAATTCTGGAAAGATCAAAATGTGTTGAATGTACAGTCAAAATGTAGCACATGATACCTGTCGTATTTCAATACATTCATATCATCACTTCTATTTTGATTTATTTAATAGTGTTACTATAGTGCTAACTAAACATTTTTAGTATGCATCATATGATAACAGACTGATCCAATTGTCTAAGAAATCAAGCATTTCTTGTGTTTTATAAGACGGTTGGCAGAAACCAATCCATACTTAAAATCATCCATTTCCAAATGACTTCTTGTAACACTTTACTCTTTAGGATAAACCCTTTTCACACTTCATCTTTATGTTAATGACAAGAATCAGCAAATGTTCCTGAGTGCTATTACAAATGCTTAGTAAAATACGGAAACCTCTTCACCCATCCCACTGAAAGATTAACAGTCCATCGTGTATTTTCTAACGGAAGGAACTCAATCTGTATTATTCTAGATCTACATTCAAAGCTCAGCATATATTTCTGAAACAATATTCCTCAGCATTCCCTTGCTGCCAGCTACAATAGCCTTGCACATGCAGGTCAGCTCTTAATCTGATTTATTAAAGCAGAAAAAAACATTCTGTGATATTAATTAGTTTACAGCTGGCGGAAAATGCATAGCAGATTGCTTTTTACTCTCCGTAGGGTGATTTATATTATACCTTATAATATTATATTTATATTATACCTAAGTTTAAAGGTCAATCTGGTACTATAAAAAACTACTATATTTCCTTTGAATAAGCCATTCTATATTTAAGGTGCTGCTCGCTTCTATGACTATCGCATGTGCTAGATCAGAAACATTCAAATCGCAAAGGGTTTATAAGAACCATGCTTGTGAGGTTTCCTCTCCTGTATGACGAGGTAATGCACCTTAAATAGTTACGTAAATTGTGAAACTGCCTTGCATTGCATTGGTACGTTTTCTATCGTATTTCTTTATAGTATTAGAATAATCATATAAATACCTTTTCCTAAGTTACTACTAGTTATATTCATATTTTGAAGACCCTAAAGTGTCCCTCGGGAATGGGAAGCTGAAATATAGCAGGTGTAGGAAACACTCTACAACTACTTAAATGTAGCATGCTGCGATGCATCATGGGATTTTCACAGGCCTGCCCGTGAAACTCATCCGAAAGCAATCTGGGAACATTTCAAATTGTGTTTTGTGTGTGGTAGATGGATGTCATCCACCGTATGAAGCAGAAGTGAGCTTACTTTGGTAAAGACAGCAGCTAGTGCCCACACTTTGAATGTCAGCAGTGTTGAGGCACTCTTTATATTCCCTGTAGAGAAGCCCGGTGTGACTGTTCACCCAGGATCCTGTTTTATAGTGTCTGGTTTGAATATTACAGGTTGTTAGTGGTTTGTTGTTTTCCAGAATATTGTTATCGAAAAACAAATGCAGCTTTCTGGAGGCGATCTTGATGTAAACCTGAACTTCTTCTTGTGATAGCACATATATACGTGACGTCATGTCAGTAAATGCTGATTTCGTGTAAACCCATTATCGTTTGAATGTTGAATGTTTCGATTTCCATACTCGTTGGCTGAGGTTACAATTATTGAGAGGAAGAAATAGAGACTGCTTCAGTCTAACATGTAGTCAGAAATATACACCACAGTGTGCAGGAAAAACAAAGAGTCTCAGGATTTTTCTGTTGTGCACATCATGTATAAAATAGCAAAATGAGTTCAATACAAGTTAAACTGTACCGACGGGCATAATGCTGATTAGCACGGAATATCCAACAGTCTTGTATTTTCCAAAAAATCCTTTCATGCTCACTAAGGCTGCATTTATTTGATCAAAATTACAGTAAAAATAGCTAAATATTATTGGAATTTGAAATAACTGTATTCAATGTCAGTATATTTTAAAATATAATTTATTCCTTTGGTCAAATCTACATTTTTAGCATCATTACTCCAGTCTTAATATGCTGATTTGCTGCTCGAGAAACATTTCCTATTATCAGTGTTAATAACTTTTGTGCTGCGTAATATTTTTGCAAACCTTTTCTAATAAGAGTTAAGGAATCTTTTGTTTCATAAATGTATTTACTGCCTCTTTTGATCAATTGAATGCAAAAACATTCAATTCTTTTATTTTGACTTGACATGTAATTAGTTTGTTTGCTTGTTGTAAGCAAAAACGCCACTTAAAGCATCACACAGAAACTAAATTTGAATAAATGTGAAAATTCATAGATTTTTGCTGGTTTAACTATTTTTCTAGATGGTTTGGAATTATATTACATATTTACAGTTTCTTAATTAGTGTTTCTATCTATCTATCTATCTATCTACATTCATATTGCATTATCAGAATTACTGCAGCAGCAACAACACCATGAATATATGACTTCATCCAGCCAGTCCTGCCTAGAACCAAGTTTTCAGAACAATTCATTTCAACTTTAAGTTGTGTACTTTGTCTGTAAAGTGTGCATTTTTAATGTCTATTTCCTGGCTCTGAGTATTTCCATTGTAAATGCCTTAAAGTACCAATGATTATAATTTTCTGTGGTAATCAACGTTATGCCAGATGCTGTCAACAGAGCTTAACTCGCACTGAACCCACAACATGGCTATGGACTGATTCTGGTTCTATGGAGTCACGTCTGCATGCGGCCCTCCACGAATCGTCAACCTTTAAATGTCAAATTAATAGTATCTTTAGATGTTGAATGGTGGGCACCGTTTGAATCTTGAGAACATCGGTCTGTTGAAGTGGTTTGATTGTAGATTATGTTTGCTGGTTGCTCTAAAACTTTCCTGTTTCATCATCCTTTAGAGCTGAAAAGCACTTATTAGCGTTTTGAGTTATGAATATGTGCCGTCCTGCCATGTATGTTTCTATACAGATGAAGATATGGTTATGTTTGGGAAACCGATGCTGAGCGAAGATTGTCTTTAAACAGCAAATTGAGCAGCGCTCTAATATCACAGGAAATGATGTCGCAGGAGGACGTCAAAGCTTTGATTTGATTCGAGGAAAAATCCAACCGGTAAAAAGACTCAGCAATGTGCTTTTAGCCAAAGCCTTGTGTTGCTTTGACTAGCGTTCTCCATCCTGTCTCATTTTTGCTTGTTCTTCAGCAGCTAAAAGCAGGGCTTGGATATTTAGCTCAACAGAAAATGTGAATAGAGTTGAAAAAGGCTATCATTCCTTGTAGTGTGTTTATATCCCACTCTTAGGGCTGTTAGGTGGGTCATGCACCCTGAGAGCCGATCAGATGACTGCAGAGGAACCAGGAGAAGATGGAGAATTAGAGGACGGTGAAGATGGTAGATTCCAGAAGAGCCACTTGCGTTTACACTGACGCTTTTGGTACAGGTAATCTTCTTTCTCACGCTCCTTGCGCGCCCGCTGATAGTGATCTTCTTCCTTCAGATACCACACTGGAGGCCAGCGATGTTTCTCAAAGTGCTCCAGGTTTTCTGCAAGACAGAAGGAGGCCATGATGCCTGCTTAATGCAGAATTAATTTCAGTACTGAGCTAACTGTTTTGTTAAGGACACCTTTCACACTGGGGGAAAAAAAAAAAAGTTCATTCATTTTTTTCTTTGCTTTCTTGGAAACATAGCCAAACATCTCTAAACAAAATAAATGTATTACAAACTAATCAGTCAGTATGCTTTGTTTGATCAAAGATATAATAAAACACCGTAATAATAATATTACGGTATTTTAGTATATTTTAATGTCAAATTAAAACCTATGATGGTAAAGCTGAATTTTCAGCAGCATGTTTTTTTATATTATTTATTCACTTTTGCTCCTTGCCGAATAAAAATATTATTTTTAAAGGAATCTCTTACTGACCCAGAACTTTTGAACTGTTGTGTATTTAGGATAAACAAACACATTCAGAGGTTTTTAAATGTAAAATGTATCCTGGCTCTTCCAAGCTTAGTAATGCAGGTGGATAGCGACCATTATTTTGAAGCTCCGTAAATCAGATATATCCACAAGTACTGTGACGTAAAACTACTCTATATGCCTCTGGGGGGTTATCGCATGTCCTCTGAAGCAGATCAATGGGTTTTTGTAACAAAAAGATTTATAGTTTTAAAATCGGACTATATCCGATTTAAGGAGCTATCCATTAGCATTATCAAGCTTGGAAGAGCCAGGATAATTAAAAACTCCAGCTGTGTTTGTCTGAAAGAAGAGTGCTTGGGAGTGAGTCACATATGCCGTAACTATTCCTTTATAATACAATAAACATGATGATTTGTTAAAAGTTTTAAGATTTGGTCTCAGAAGTTGGCTACTGAAAAAATCTGAAGAAATGAGCATGGCTGGAGTCTTATATGGCTGGAGTTTTATAGATTGTCATGTCTCAATATTAATATAAAAATTTGCAGTTGTACTCATCTAAGGGCTGTTGAATTACCTGTAGATTTGGCCTTCATGTCTCGAGGGAATTTGCGACAGACTCTGTTGTAGTTGGTGCAGATGTGATGGAGGCACCAGTCAGTCAACTGATGAGCGCAGTGGAACTAATGGAAACAACCACAGAAGAAAATACTATGGAGAAAACCAGACATTTTGAGACATGTCCCCTCCTAGATCTCTAAAAAACTAGTCTATTTGGTTCTTTTATTCATATCACTTCAGCCACATACTCACTGCATCTACATTTAGTAGTCAATTCACCATTTAGTTCTGTGCACACATTTCAGTAATTTACAACCACACTCTACAGCTGAATATTCCAACAAATTTAGGTAGTAACAGGTGTATTTACACAAATTCTGTGCAGTTTGTAAAATTTAACAGCTAGTTGCTAATGAATAGCTGAACAGTATGCTTTCTATTGATGTATGATTTGTTAGGACAATATTTGACTGAGATACAGATTTAAAAATCTGGAATCTGAGGGCACAAAAAAAAAAAAAAAAAGAAGAGGAAAAACTACCTTTAAAGTTTTGAAAATATTTGAAGTAGGAAATTGACAAAACATCTTCACGGAACATGATCTTTATTTAATATTCTAATGATTTTTGGCATAAAGGAAAAATCTATAATTTTGACCCATACAATGTATTGTTGGCTATTGCTACAAATATACCTGTGTAACTTATGACTGGTTTTGTGCTCCATTTTGTCTCCGTCTGTCAGTGCACTTTGCATTAAAAGTCAATATACACAAATACATTTTATATACACTATATTGCAATTAAGGTGATGTTCAGCGTCTACTACAGGATAACATGAAAGGTTTGTTTCATGCTTTACAAACAGTCATCCTTGAAGTGCAAAGGGGATAGGAATAGGATAGGTACATTTTTATTCTGTCTGTCAATGGTACGCTTACCTGGGCCATGTCCAGATAGAGCAGAACATCTCCATCTATATCAGCTCCCATCACAGCAGCTTCTGTCAGTACCTTCACCGTGTACAGCTCTAGGACAGACACACAACACTCATAAAAACAACAGAATATATCACCATTATTTTTACGTTTGTATTCTGTTAATAAATGACTCAGCAGCGCTTTAAAATAAGGTTGCGTTTATTAAAGGGGTCATATGATGTTGCTAAAAAGAACATTATTTTGTGTATTTGGTGTGAATCAATGTGTTTATGTGGTTTTAATTTAAAAAAACACATTATTTTCCACATACTGTACATTATTGTTTCTCCTCTAAGCCCCGCCTCTTGAAACGGGTCGATTTGTACAAAGCTCATAGTTCTAAAAAAGCGAGGTGTGCTCTCATTGGCTATCTATCCAGTGCACTTAGTTCTGTCTTTTTACTTTTAAGTTTTAAAAAACTCTGACTGTGTTCATCTGAAAGGATGGCTTGGCGGTGAGTAGTTTATGGTGTAATTTCCATTTTTGGGTGAACTATTCCTTTAAGCATGGTAACAATCACTGTAATTTGCCGTCTGAAGTGACTTGCATTGTAATTCAGTACAAAAGGACACAGTGTTATTTTCAGTCACTGTCTCGCTCCTCACCAGTAGTTAAAGGTCTAAATTTACCCAGGATTTGGTTGCCTGCAGAGATCAGACATTTTCATCTCAGAGAAAACAGTGTGCAGGTTTGTTTGTGTACCTGTCAGCGCTACCAGGTGAGGCAGACAGAGACGGTTTGCAAGAACAATGAGTTCCATGGCATCCAGATCTGGGCGAGAGCAGAAGCAGCCAGTATAGAGATACTCCAGCACAGCACGCATGCAGCTCCGTGTAGTGTTTGGAAACAGCACCTGACAAAACACAGCAGCAAAGTCAATGAGGGGAATAAAAACTCAGTGCAAGAACAGTATGATTAGAGTGTGCTGTCTTCATTATTAAAGTCCTTTAGGTTTTGTCCTACTTACTGTACTTGACAGCAGAAATCAAGCAGCATGTAATCCACAGGTTAAATATAAAAAAAGCAAGAACATCTGACCATCACGTCACAAAACATTTTATTACTGCCTTAGAAATTGTGCAAAATCTAAAATATACAGTATTTATTATTTATTTTTTCGATTTTTTTTTTTATCCTAAAAGTTACAGTTTATTTACAGGTTCATAACTAAATTTTGAAATAAAAAAATGTCTATATATGATAGGAAGAATAATTTGTATTGATTTGTCATACTTGGTAAGCTTATTCATTATTTTAGATTGCTAGATATAAGAAATAGAAATAGATATAGATATAGAAATGAAGGCCTAAAACTATATCAAGCCAGAGGAAATTTCTATTTGTCTCTCAAAAAATAACATTACTTCATTCTAAGAATGAAAAGACAATGGACTGTTCAACACAGTATAATTTTGGTCTTACTGAAATACTATTATAGTTTTTAATTATTTTTTTTCTACTTTTATTTGAATTTAGATTAGTTATTGTGTTTTTGTTATGTGCATTTATTTATGTTTTATTCAGTTTTATTTCAGATATTGTAGTATCATTTCGCATCCTTTTAATATCAAGCTAATGAAAATGATAAATGTTACCTTGGCATCAAGCTTAAATAAAAAAACTTTAAGGGTTTATTTTGTTTTATTTCATTTTTAGGTTATTTATTGCTTTAGTTTATTATTATAGACATAAAAACAATATACACCATACATATCATCTTTAAAAGCTCAGTGGGACTGGTTTAGACATAATGTGTGTGCTCTGTACCTCTTTTGTACAACTCTCCACAAATGGTCCACCAAACATGGCTGCCATCCAATCACAGCTTGAGATAAGCAATGGTTTATGGGCCATGATGGTGCCATCATCCAACCTGAACACCACATCTGCAGGAAAACACAGACAAACGTATGTAGCTTTTCAAATCACTAATATAATAATTTATCATATTATATATAAACATCTTCCACTCTCTGCTAATTTAACACAGATAGCAATTTACTGAAGGGTTAGAACCTGTAATACTTGATGGACACCAAATAGAAATGCTTAGAAGTTTTAAATATTTAGGAGCATTTATTAATAGTAAATTGACATTTGCTGGTAATGTTGAGAATCTCTTTTAAAAATCAGTGCAGAGATTGCATATTATTAGGAGGTTACACCATTTTGGAGTGAGTCAGCACATTTAAGGTTTATAAGTAGCAAATGTTTTGATAATAACGTAGTTTCGGGAGGACCGCTGGACAAATTAGCCACACCTGGCCTGCAAGACAACTGAATGACATCAGTTATTACATATTAGTTATTAGAGTATTAAAGACTCTCCTCATCCCTTGAATACTAAATTTCAGCTTCTACCATTAAAAAGATATTTTATGCAACCTCAAGCGAGAAGAAAAATGTGTATCAAATGCGATTTGTTGTTAGAAATTTAAATACTGGGTCCTGAGTGTGAGATGAGGTGATTGTTTACTTGTTGACTTTTATGTAAACTGTGTGATGGTGTTAAATGTATTTGTGCAGTGAATCCAAAGACAACTGCACTACTAAACTCCACTATCCTGATGCTGAGATAAAGTGAACGCTTGTGACATTTTACTGTTTTTATTGTTATATCTAAAACGAACACAAGGGGAACTGTTACTGTACTTGTTATGTGGATATGCTTCAGTCTCAAATTCGGACAATACTGGACATTTTCACCTTGACAACTTAAAAGGCACTCTGTGACAGTGGCACACCATTACATTCCACTAAAGCATAATCATAGTGCTAGAGTGAAGGAAAAATAAATAGAAATGCACAGTGTTTATGTTTGGAGAAGGAAAGCTCAGTCAGCATTGCAAGACAGCTTGATGTCCTCCAAACCCTGAGAGTGCTTAAAAACATGATACATCTGCACCGGTTCTCTCTACCAGAAGAGCACTGATTATGAAACCGAAATCCAGCTGACAAAATATGGGGGCTTGTTTTTCTCTCTGGGGGTGAATAATTGAGCTGAAGTAGAGGGGAAAATAGCTTGAAGGGACATTCTGCTGGAGCTCATCTCACATTTGAGAAAAACTTGCTTTGGTTATAAACAATGCTTGGCGACCTTCCGCTAGAACGTGCACTGTACACCCAATGTGTGCAGACAGCAAAACCGCAGAAGTTTGCTTTTTAATATACAGCTGACAGTATTATTCTACACAACACAGGACATTTACAAGGAAAAGGGTGAAAGGACTGCAAAATGAGTCCCATCGGTTTTCAGAATTCTATACACAGTCAGTTGTTACTGACAGATATACAACAAATAAATAAAGTATTATTTGCACTATTTGTTCCAGTTGGGATTCAAACCAATATTTCAGAAAAGGGAGGTGCTAACAAACACACTAAAGACTCCTAGCATCAGTCACTAGTACTGATCCCTTGAGGCAAGGGGAGTGAAGTTTGGGTCATGGCACCAATGCAACTCTTCCCATTCTACTCACACCACTTCAAGTGGGATTTAAACAGGCGTCTCCTGCATGGAAGTCAGGGGAGTGAGGTTTGATCGTACAGATCTTACTAGCTGGCCTCCATTACCCCGCTAAACCTAATTCCCATCTGGGTCATGGCACCAATGCAACTCTTTCCATTCTACTCACACCACTCCAAGTGGGATTCAAACAGGTGTCTCCTGCATGGAAGTCAGGGGAGTGAGGTTTGATCGTACAGATCTTACTAGCTGGCCTCCATTACCCCGCTAAAC
>JAUCMS010000145.1:18080735-18095658 GCA_032357445.1 Enteromius radiatus | reverse complement strand
TTAGGGAGTTAGGTTGTATATTTATCACTATAAACAGCTAGTAATAGACAAAAATACTAGAAAAAAAGACGAAAATATAGAGCTACGGAGCTACAAACACACAGCAGACTCTCAGCAGATCAGCAGGCAGGAGCAATCGAGAGCAGAGCCGGCACCTCTAGCGTCAGTTGCTAGAGCGCCTCTTTTTGAGGTCAGGGGAGTGAGGTTTACCTGCACAGCACTTACTCGCGTCGAAATGTGCCTGAAAAGGGGAACCTTGAGCATCAAAAAATGACGCAAAAGGGTCCTGACCAAGCGTCGAAATGTGACGAGTTGGAGTGAGACTGTGTTGTTTTGAGAGTAAACATAATGTTTCTCATTGTTACCAAATAAATGAAACTTGCTCATCTCTATCGTGAACTTTGGACAGGTTCTACTTTCTCCACACAACATGCTCCTCAGCAAAGGTGAGCCTAGGCTTGTGTTTCTTTCTGCTGATGGGGGGCTTGGTCACTGCAGAGTGGGCTTTCAGTCTGACTTCTATTAAACGTGCAGAGACAGATCCTTACCCTGTTCGTCCCAACTGGCAAGCATTTCCAGCTGCAGTGTTGAACCCATGCACTATTGAGAGTCTCTGTATTATCCTGTCATGAATTTGTCTTGCATGACATAAGCATAACCCTAAACCTACCCTAACAGTCTACTCTGAGAGTTAGTAGACATGTAGCTGCAAATGAATGAAAATTAGTTGCAATGATGTAAATGTAGTTACAAAGTTACTCATAGTTATAGTAGAATGTTTAAAGTGAGCTATCAAAATAACTAGATATACAGTAAATAACCCACTTACATCAATAATTCAATACTGTACATTTATTATACAGATGTATCCAACATTAATGAGGTCATGTTGGTTGACTATGAACTGTTGTACCCGTGAAAGAGAAAAAAACACAGGTCTGGAACAACATACTGAATAAATAATCACTGAATTAAATTTGTTGGGATGACCAATGCTTGTTAAACTGCATTTATTATTGGAAAGTGCAGAGAATTGTACGCATTTTGAATGTCACATTGACCTCCACATTCCTCCGCCGCCGTATGAACATTTCCTGTAATTCCCATCCTACACGCTTCCGCACATATTCACATTAAACACTTTTTATACTGCCATCTGCCTAAAATAAATCTCTGCAATAATAATATCCCATCCAGCAACATCAAGACATGGTGTCTAGCCAATCCTAACACAATGAATTCCAGCAGTCTGAGAATTATACGAGAATTACGCCAACAATTTACAGAGTCTGCCCACTCTTCTTCGTACTATTTAGAAGAGAGCGATGGCTTGTGCCTTCAAACCTACATGCCCTTTGTCTGTACAACTCATGCAGCAGTAGCTCAGTGTTGGGGATCAACCAAAACCCTGTCACTTTCCCATCAGTCTCTCTGCATTTCACACGCCGACGAAAAGCATGTTGCTGTGTCATCAGAGGAGTTTGGGTCTAGGCCTCGGTGCTTTGCAGCCCTGGCAGTCTGGTCTATAAAACCTAATTGCCCTGAACAGAATCTTGTAACAACGTGGTGTGCTGCGACCTGTGTGGAACTTTTATAATTTGTGTTACTTAATAAACTCTGCTCTCATCAACGTTGTCTACATTTGCCCACTTCTCGTAAGAATTCAAGCACTCTCTTTCTCTCTCTCCTTGTGTCCTTCGGTCTCTCTTCTCTCTCATTAAGGCCAATGGAAAATTCTTTCACCAGATTTATCAGCATGTTAATGAAGAGACTAGAATAAAGAGGGTGGGAATCAAAAAATCACGCCAAACATTTCCAGAAATTCCTTTATAGCAATGGTTCTCACTCAGCTGGTGGGTCTCTGACCCAACATGGCTCACGTGTCTGTTATGAATAAAAAAATACAAAGTGATAGCAAAATATATAAGCTATTCAGTTCACCCAAAAATGAAAATTCTGTCATTAATTCCTCACCCTCGTGTCATTCCAAACCCAGAAGACCTTCGTTCATCTTCTGAACACAAATTAAGATATTTTTGATGAAATCAGAGAGCTATCTGAACCTTCATAGACAGCAACACAACTGAAATGATCCCAGAAACGCAGTAAAAACACCGGTTAGGGGAACTTGTTAATTGCATGGCTTCTTAAATGTCAAATGAATTTCTCTGCCAAAAGTGGCACCAAACAGAACTTCAAAAATAATTCCTCAATTCCTAAACGCGAATGTGTATGCAGAAAATCACAGTAAGAGCTAATGAAATCAGTTCATTTGAATATTACCATTTTTTTCCTCTATCTGGACAAACAGTAGTCTTACCACAAAGTCATGTCATTGGTATTTTTTTAAGGAATCAACCAACAAATAAATAATAGTTGACTCTCCATATTATGATGAAATAGGAAAACACCTTTAATCACCACTGAACAAAAATGATTTCTGGGCAAATCAAGTCTGCGCATTTGTGTATTTAATACTCGCGGTCTTTAGAAAATCCAAGCCATTTTATTTTGTTTGTTTCCTTGACTTTTCAATTTGCAAAAAAACGTAATAACAAGGAACCAGAACAACAAAGATCAAGGCTTGACAACAAACACTCCCAATGTGTTTCTGTTCAGTTTCAGATTCAGTTTGCATCTGGACACTGTCGCTCCTTTCTCATCGTGAGTGGGAAGATTCTATAGTGTTATTACAACTGAAAGGAAGACAGAGAGTCTCTCGTTCGCTCGTCCTGGTGTTTGATCAAGCTGTGCTGACAGGATGAACTCTTCCAAGCAATTTTGGAGCAGTGCACCAAAATGTGCAGCAATTTTCTGTAGACAACAGTAATTTGGGATTTTTATTATGATTAGACATGTTTGGGTGAATTTAAACAAAAATGTGTCAGCACTGTGGAAGAACTGAATAAAAAAACCTTAAAAAAAATAATAAATTCAAGTTTAAATCAATAGTTCAAAAACAAGAGGTTGCTATTGCCCCGTTACAGTAGCTTCTTCTAGATGCTTCAATATAGGTAGATGTCATAGCATTTTCAATTTTGTTTTGGATGCTTGTGAAACTCACATCTGCTGTCTATAAATTGATAGTTCACCAAAAATGTCAATTTTTATGTCATAATTTACCCTCCAGTTGTTCCAAAGCTTTTTGGGTAACCTAAACGGTCAGAATCAGATTGTTTCATGATGCCAGTCTTTTGCCTGGGACAGACGGAAATCATGCAGTGTGTTTTAGATCAAATCTGTGCATACACACACTTTTTGACCTGAGTTTAGAGAAATGTGTCAAGTCAATTCAGAAAATGTTTAATATCAATTTGTTTATTTTTCAGGAAGTGTTTTTTTTTTTACAGTAATGACAAGTTTTCTCCATACAGATTTTATTTGGCAGACGCTTTTATCCAAAATACAACTAATTAATACAAGCAGTTAGCAAGATGTTATCTGTGTGTAAAGATGAAGTTACCAGGTTACCTGATTTAAGTGGACCTGTGGTGTTGAGCCACTAAAGGCTGAAGAAGGTTAGGAGTGAGTGGAAGTCAAATGGCTTGTTAAAGTGGATGTCGAGAAGTACAGTACAGTCAGCCGGCTATTATCATCAGTGAATGAGGAGACCAACATGCCACGTTCTTCTAGAAAGTTACCCAGATGACCTGGACGGTGATAAACAACTACAATGTGGATTTTTACAGGGATTGTGACTGTAACAACATGAAATTCAAAGGAAGTGTTGTTGACAACCTAGTCTTATAAAAATATGTACCTCTGTGTACTTTCTGTGCAACATCGTTCTTACCTGCCTTAATTGAAACTTGTTTTACTGCCTCTAGTGTTCATTTCTTTAGAAAACTGCAGTGATATGTACTTGTTGGTACGTATTTTGTGTCTTGCTAAAAAGTGCACCAAGGTGCCACGAGACCAGGTAGGTTGGACAAGGAGACCAGTAACCCCACCTCTCCCAACTTGACGGAGGTGTGGGTGAAAGAGAAGTTGTTGGAAAGAGCAGCAGGGGTTGCTGTGACTTCAGGTTTAATCCAGGTCTCAGTCAGGCCATAGAAACTTAGTTCTGACAAAACAAAGGTGGAATAAAATCAGCTTAGTTGACAGCTGACTGACAATATTCCATTTGAGAGACAACAGGATTGTATGGGTTCAAGCTGGTTGTGTGATTTCTCAGTATTGACCAGCCGCTTGGTGTGAAAGTGACTTTGGTGTGAATCGTACAATATATATAATTTTGGTAAATATGATTGCACTTTTAAAGTTACCACAAGTTTTACCACAAGTACGTGAAGTGTTAAACAAGAGAAACAGACATGTTAGCTGGAGGACAACATAAATATACATTTTTGCGGTGTTTTTCTGATGAAAACATATATGAAAACAGACAGAGGTTGAGGGAACATGGTAGTAGTAAAACAGAGCAACATTCCTGCTTATAAATGCCCACACAAGAGAATGCCTTCTCCAGCAAGAAAAAAAGAGAAAACATTAAAGCATCTCATGATTGCTTACATACCTGTACAAATACAAACATGTGCTGCATATACAGGCACACACTCACGTATACTAACAGACATGTTCAGTGGAAACATCGGTCCGTGACTCACCAGGCTCTGCTTCACCCAACATTTGTACCACAATCTGGCCTTTATTACGAGCAGTAATGGCAGCATTGTAAATCAGGTACATCTGAAACAGCTCTACAGAAACAGATCTGCCCAAACACTGGGCCATCCAAACTAAAAATAGCCCGGGCATACAACATTCAGTCAGAATGGTTCACTTTACTTAGATGCCTCCAATGATTATTACTTTTAGATTTTTAAAGGAGCAAGGCATAGGGGAAGAAATATATATATATACAAATACATTTATATATATATATCAACCTGATCTCACGGCAATTCGTACATATTTTACGCGTTGGCTAATTCGTACGAATTTGTACGACCTCACTCATACGTATTCATCCGATTTACACTAAATCATACGTATTTTATGAGATGCCAATTCGTATGAATTTGTACGAATGACCTAAACATAACCCCACCCCTAAACCTACCCATCACGTGGTTTTAGACAAATCGTACGAAATCGTACGAGTGAGGTTGTACGAATTAGTACGAATTGGCACAAATTTGGCACCTCATACGAATTGCTCGTGAGAATGTGTTGATATATATATATATATGTGTGTGTGTGTGTGTGTGTACATTATTATTCTTTATTTTTCATTACTATTAAAATGTAGAAATAGTATGTGAATTATTATTATTATTATTAATAATAATACAAACCTATTTAAAAAAAAACAAAAAAAAAACATTTAGTCAGATATTTTATACACATGAAAGAATGCAAGCCTAATTTACACACTGTGTGTGTGTGTGTGCATGTTTATGTGGTTTATGAAGAAACAAATTTGTATAATGACATGGGTATGACATAGGTATTACAATATGAAGGGGATTTATGAGGACATTTTCAGTGTCCCCGTAATTCAGAAGTCTTAAAAAAAAACATACTAAATGGTGTTTTTTAAAAATCTAAAAATGCACACTGTTTCCTGTAAGGGGAAGGCTTAGGTGTAAGGTCAGTGTATGACAATACAGTCTGTACACCATTACACATATGGAGAGTCCCCATAAACCACAAAAACCAACATGTGTGTGTGTGTGTGTGTGTGTGCGTGTTTGTATGGTATTTGTCAACTCACTATCATCTGGAAATAAACAGCAAAACAATTATTGCAATCTTGGATCATTACTTTTGTTGTCTTGCTATTTTTAGCACTAAGACGAATCGAATTTAGCTCATAGGCGAACAGGAATTCTTGAGAGCATTCCAAGTCAGGGAAAATTAGACAGGAAAACAAGTGCATGAACAATACAACAAGCAGCATAAATAAAACATAGATTTGCGAACACAGGTTAAGCGACCCGGTGCATGGCTTTGGAAATAATAAAATGTATTTACAGAACGATAAAAAACATTCAATGAAGCAAATTTTTCCTGGAACACTCACTGGCTAAAATAGCAAATAAACAATCATTTACAACAACCATTTCTTGACAAATATGTGTCCACAAGCATTATGTAAAGGGTTACTATAGCGCACACCTCCGCACGTCTTGTATCCTGACCATGTGACCTTCGGGAAGTTGAACATCCATGTTGCTCTCTAACCACATCCACCTTGTGGATGCTTGTGCCTCCGTGTTGTGGGAATGGATGAAAGGAGCAGCAGACGACTTCTGGCTACAGTCCCGTTCACAAATTACTCCTTACCCTTCACTCGGAAGCCATGTTTTGCCAAGATAAAGAGAGACTCTGTCCTTTCCTGTTCCCATCCAGGAGTCAGCCTATAAGTGTGTGGGAATTTCTGTGTGTTTTGTGGTGATGGTAATGGCTTCACAGCACATTTGCAAGAGGGGAAAAAAATGGGAAAAATTGGAAAAAACTGACACACTGCCTAGCCACATCTTGTAGGGGTGGGACATGCGTGACATCTCACAATTTGAATTTTCTCATGAATCGCAGCACTTCAACAGCAGATACTAAGTGACAGCCATCAGTGTTTGTAGAGCACAAGTTATGGGCCTGTTACCCACTCAAACCATATATTTTGTGAGTAAACAGAAAAAAGATTACAACCCGCATGCGACATACTGCGTAATTACACAGAATTTATAGCGTACATATTTTGTAACTATAGAGTACACAGTACCCACTAGTAGATATAAGGGAACGATATGCAACGTTTGGGGAATAAGGGGGTAATAACCTGCGAAATTACACTGTAAGTATTTTATAAGTAAAGGGCACCTATTCTGAAATTACGTGGTATGTATGACACACTTACCGAAAACACTTACCTACCGATAACAGTTGTATGTACGTGTAGGTAAACGGAAACAATGTGCAAAGATTAGGGGAATAAGGAGGTAATTGGAAAATTAAGAGTTATACTGTACTGACGTCTGGCATTAGATATTATGATTTAGAATTTTGTGTTAACAACATATATGATGCAGTGTATTTTTATACTACATACTGGGTAGTGGCCTTATTCAGCCCGCTGCCAAAACTAGGCTGAGGGGGCAAACAGGAAATCACAATGACAAGACATGGCTGTGTGGACTACAAACTTATTGTGTCTTCCTCCTCTTAAGCTCCACTGTTAATAAACATTCAAATGCATATTGAAAATAAAATAAAATAACAACACGTTTAATACAAACGAATGTCTCATTAAATAGATCAATTAGAGTTTCAAACACCAAGTCTACTTTTATTGCTGTTTTTCATTTTAAGAATGACAGATGCCACAGACTTTTTTTTTTAAACTTTTACATTAACTTCACTTTTATTATTTGTAAAATTTAGTTCCTGCTCAAGATCGAGACTACAGAAAGCCACCTTGTTTGTTTTCTTTAGCCTAACAAAAAGTTTTTGTTGATATTGTGAGTGCACACAAATAAAACTTCAGAATGATATACTCTTACCTATATGAGGAAAAAAAGGGCGTTTTCATTTTACGCTATTATTAAGAAAGAAATTAAGAGAAAAAAGCAAGTGATCACACTAGTGCCTCTGTGTCCTTCAAAACATGTTTCAGCTTCACTCTTCACAACAAACAATTACATTTTTGTCAAATTAATATTTATAGGCTCTTAATTTTTTATTAATTATATTCTGAAACGTATTTATGTCTCAAACTGTGTTTATTTGAGAAGGTAAATCAAACATTTGTTTAACACACTGTCTTGGTAGGCTATTTAAGAAAAAAACAAACAATCTTAAATTTTACAAACATAAAACGTTCCAATCATGCTTCTAAATTAACTTAATAAGGAAACAAAATGAAATACTACCAGGTGAATACCCCCCCCCCCGTTTGTTTATGCATACAACGTAACACGTGAGGATGATGCTGTGTTGTGAGGGTTTTCTTGACCCCGTACAACTTGCAGAGCTTCGCAATCACAGCGCTTTCAAAGTTCCTACCCAGTGTAATGGTTGGGGGACTCATTATTTGAGGTGGATCTTTATGGTAGATTTGGCTCTCCGATCACGAGTGCGGAATGCTTGACTGAACTTGGTAAACACGTCAGTCACTACCAAAACATTTTCTCTCCCATCCGTGGCTGGTTCAAGGGTTGTATTGTCGGCTGCTATCACCTCTAGCAGCCAGGAGGCCAAGAATGAAGTCCAAGGTGCCTTAATCTTGGGCTGCGGCATCTTTACTAACACACAGTGATGACATCGCTTCACCCACTGTTCCACATCATGCATCCCTCCCTCCCCAGAAACATCTCTGTCTCAGCGGACCTAAGGTTCTCTCTATCCCTGAATGTCCCATCTGATCATGAACATTCCTGAGCACTGAATCTTTCAGGCAGGTGGGCAACAGCAACTGGTGACATTCCCCAGTATGAACATCATCGATTACATGGTATATCATCCTTTTCTCTCATTCTGCTTCAATTTCTCATTTCTGCTCACCCACTGCTTCAATAGGAAATGCACTAATCTCTGTGTCTTCACTTTCAGAGTCTGGTTCACTGGACCCTGGTCTCCTGGAAAGTGCATCAGCAGCAGTGTTGCATTGTCCAGGACGGTACTTTACTTCAAAATCAAATACAGCAAGCTGAGCCGCCTAACGCTGCTCGATGGCTCCTAGTTTGGCAGTCACGAGGTGGCAAAGGGGGCTGTTATCCGCTATGATGATAAATTTGGACCCCAGTAGATAACTTCTGAACTTTTTGGTGACCGCCCATTTAAGCGCTAACAGTTCCAGCTTCATGCTGCTGTAATTTTGATTGTTTTTCTCAGCCCCTCTCAACCTCCTACTGGCATACGCGATCACAGCCTTCCTGCCCTTTTGTTGCTGATACAAGACTGCTGCCAACCCAAGGTTGCTTGTATCAGTCTCGATCACAAATGGAAGCATGAAATCAGCATACCCTAGCGTTGGTACACTGGTGAGTTTGTGTTTGAGATTTTCGAACGCCACCTGGCACTGGGAGGACCAAGAGCTCTTAAACACCTGAGCTCCCCTGCTGGGGGTGGTCTCTCTAAGGCACACACTCACTACATCATGCAGCGGCCCAGCTATCTGAGAGAACCCTTTGATGAATCTTCTGAGGTAAATGACCAAAGTTCCTTGAGGGTGCTAGGAGCTGGCCATTCCTGTACTGCACTTACCTTATTAGGGTCAGTACTCACTCCTCGAGCTGACACTTAATGGCCAAGGAATCTCACTTCTGTCTGCAGAAAATGACACTTCTCTATCTTCACCTTCAGCCCAGTCTCTCTCAGCCTTCTTAGCACTGTTTCAAGGCGCACCAGATGTTCTTGAAAGGTGGATGCGTACACCAACAAGTCATCTAAGTAGATGAGCACAATTTGGAAGACCAGGCGCGGCAATGGGAAAGCATCATGCTTAGTCTTGGAGTTTAATCTCCTATAATCCACACATAGCCTCACACTTCACTCCGCCTTGCGCAATAGGACGATGGGTGACCACTACCCTGTATGACACCCTTCTGAAGTAAACCTGAGATTACCTCTTTGACCTCCTCAAACTCAATTGGTGGTATCCTGCGATATGGCTGAGAAACGGGAGTATCATCTGTCAAGTGGATCTTGTGCTTTACCCGATCAGTGTATCCCAGGTCTTTGTCGCAAACTGCAAACACATCTGCATGCCTCATGAGTAGTACACCAAGCCCGGCTTGCTGTTCAGGAGTACCTCCTATATGCAGCCTACTTAACAGATTACTTAGATCAGAATCAGACATTGGCTTATCTCTCTGATCAACTCTCACCTCCTCATGGTTGTCAGAGATGCGCTGGAATCTTACCTTGCAGGTGTCACTTCCGACACATTGACAGCGAGTGAGGACCCCTAGCCGAACTTTAGGAGGCAGCCAAACATCTCCATTGGAGAAGTTATCCAATTGAACTGGAAACACCCTACTGCGGGGGGACACTAAGGTAAGCAGGGGGATCAATCCGCCTGGTAGAGGTACACTCCCTGGCTCCAGTAGGAGCCACCCTCTGGTTTTAGTGGCTTTCCTGTGTACTCTGCCGTAGACTGTGGCTACAGAGGATGCTGGTACATGGGGTGGCACCTACCACTAACTCTGGCAGACAGCATTGTTTCTACCAGCTCAGCTTCCTGTACATGACTGAAGGCATCCCTCCACACCAAGTCCAGCTTCCCTCCCAAAGTCATATCAAACTCAGTCAGTGCTAACTCCCTACATCTCTGGGTGATATTCATGGCTATAATACCAGAGAGCAAGGGATCTGACTCGGCAGTGTCTCCATCTCAGACAATCAAAAACCCACACTCAGGTGTAGTTAGTCCCATCACCTGGATGTCCAATTCAACATATCTCAAGTATGGTAATGGTAGCTTGTTTGCTGCATTAATTCTAAGCCACTTAGAGGTGCAGTGAAGGTCCTTGTCTTCTCCATGGAGGTTTTCTCTGAAAAAACCTTCGGTTATGGTACTTACATTACTTCCAGTGTCTACAAGACATCTCACTAGAACATCCCCAATATAAATATTAACTTCAGGGCACTTTCCCACTGCACGCTCCAGGAAACGTTCTTTTGCAACTCGAGCCTTCTGATCTTCCTTGCATTGCTTGGCTCACAGCAACGGAGGAGCTCCGTTTCCCTGCACCGTAGAACCTGTGTTGGCAGTGGACTGGCTTTTGTAGCTGCGGGATACAGGACACTGTCTAGTTACATGTCCCACCCCTTCACACCATAAACAGATGGGTTGGCCATCATCGGTATACTTAGGCTTGACTTTGGGTTTCCCACCCTGGCTGCCACTAGAACTGAGCTTTTGTACAGTGAGTGTACGGACTGCGTTAGTGAGTTCTCCAATAGCTTTACTACCTCTTGCAAGGCCACCACTTGTGTAGCACTGACAGAACTGTTCTGGCATCTCTCCAGGGGATGTACTCATGATATTTCGATTCCTAACCACATTCGAATCGTGGGGCCTGTCCTCCACAACCCACATCATGGCCTCTTCGCAGACATCAAATAAGGTGGACTGAGGCTTTTCTCTGACAAGTTTGCGCAGCTCCCTAGCCGCATCTTGTATGCCTTCGATGAATGGATCTCTTAAAGCGAGCTGAGGATTGGACACAGCATTAGGGGACTGTTGGAGAGCAGAACTCAGAAGCTGAGAGAGAGAATGTGAAAAGTCACTCTAAAGGCCCCCCGCAAATATGAAAACAAATCACTGGGTTGTTTGGTCCCCCCCAACCCCCATACCCATT
Organism: Enteromius radiatus; assembly: GCA_032357445.1. Lineage (NCBI taxonomy): Eukaryota > Metazoa > Chordata > Actinopteri > Cypriniformes > Cyprinidae > Enteromius > Enteromius radiatus. Next base: position 18,084,352 of record JAUCMS010000145.1, on the reverse strand, counting down.
GTGTAATGTAATGGCACGAGAGACATTAACTCAGCACTGATAACTCTCACGCTCACCTGAAGCTCTCGCGGCACTTTGTGACTCTCACACAGCCGCATTTCTTAAAGGGCCAGCGGGACATTATCTAACAAAATAAGGAGTTTCACAATGTTGAGCACATGGGATCGCTGAGAAAAAAAGGGGGGATTAACAAAGAGAAGCCATGTTGTTCTGCTGTAACTTTTAAACTTACAATGATTTCTCATGATAACTTGATTTAGATATGATTTAAACTACATTTTCCCAGTGTGGTGATTAATGTTCCTTGTTTAAGTAATTTGATGTTACTGATATATCTCTGTACACACTTGTTTGTATAAAAATATGTTGTTTATTATGTTACTTGAAATATTCATGCAGTATGTTGCATTTAGTAAGTAAACAAAGTTTAGCATAAGTTTGTGACATGAGTGATGGTTCTAGCAATCTGTATTGTATCACATGATATTGCTTAGTGCAAATGTGATATGTGTAACATTCCTAAATATTGATTGTGAACTGTTTTGTGATTACAGTTTGACTGCACCTATGAAAACGTAGTTGAATTGTGGAATAAGGACAAAATCAAGTTCCAAGTTAATGTTATAATTTTACAGGTAACTTTACTTATGAAATATAACAGCATAACTACTTTTAATTGTCCAATCATTACCTCCTTATCCCTCTAATCTTTGCAAAGTGTTTCCGTTTACCTACACGTGCATACGACTGTATGTTTTCGGTAAGTGTGTCATACATACCACATCATTTCAGAATAGGTCCCCTTTAGTTATAAAATACTTACAGTATAATTTTGCAGGATATTACCCCCTTATTCCCCAAACGTTGCATATTGTTCCCTTATATCTACGACTTGGTACTCTATAGTTACAAAATAGATATGCTATAAATTCTGTGTAATTACGTGGGACGTTGCAGGTTGTAATCTAAAGCGTTATCAAATCAAGTAATATAAATTAGGCTTATCATTGAATCATATAAGTCACATAAGTCTTTTTATAACTGTCATAACTCAAATTAGTGATAATGTACACATCTCTCTGGTGATGTATGCTGGCTACAAGAGAAGGTAATGGGAAAATAGTGTTCATTGATTATCATTCTACATTTTTTATGTAGTTAATTTGTTTGTTTGTGTTCTTTGTTGTGTTGTGAACACAAAAGATTGTATTGTTGCATTGTGTTGCGTGTGCCTTTTTTATTCTTTTTATTTTTATTTATTTATTTATTGTTTGTTTGTTTTGTTGCATTTTTAAAATGTTTGTTTGTTTTGTTGCATGTTTTTTTTTCTTTCTTTTTTTGTTGTGTTGTGTTTTTTGCTATGCTGTGATTTTTATTTGTTTATTTCATTGTATTATTTTGTGTTTGTTTGCTTGTTTTTTTCTCACAGAGGGTGCTGGAACTCATTTGTACTTTGGCATGGTTTTAAATCCCATCACTACTCAAGTGCCCAGATAGACATCTGTCTAACACTATACTGTGGGTACTAAGAGAGACTAGAAGTACATTTGTGCTTTATTTCCCATCTTTCGGTTACACTTTATTTCAATAGGTTTAGTAGAATAAGTTGACATATACAGTAATTGCATAGTTTCTGATAGTCAGTATGTAGTTGCAAAGTTACTTACTGTAAGTCAAATCTAAAGTGGACTATTGAAATAAAGTGTTACCCATCTTTCAACTATAAATGCAAAAATGTGAAGTCCAAATTGAGATATTTTGGTCCAAACATTGACACTACCCTGGTCTCCACTAATATTCACTGTACAGACATTTTTCAAAATATCGTCTGTTTTGCTGAAGAAAGTTTTTCAGTTTAGGAATGTCATACAGTAAGGGTGAATAAATGTTGACAGAGTTTTCATTTCTATGTTAGTGTCTAAATACAGTAACTTGTCCAAGAAAACACTTGTTCAAAAACATACAAGTAAACACACAAACATTTCTCCTTTCTTCACTGACAGGCCAAGGGAATCCCACTACAGCTAATCTTATTGAAACTAACCAGGGAACGCTGTATGTCAACACTTCTTTCTCTCTCTGCTGCACACAAGATGAGATCCTTGAATAATGGCCCAGTTTTCAGCACTCCGTAAACAGGAGGGCTAAATTTACTGATTACACTTCCAGCGTGAGTTGAGAGGAAGGACTAGCTGCAGCCAACCAGAAAAACCAGAGGAACTCTGAATCTTCTAAATGGGTGAGCATATGAGTAAGTGAGGAGAGAGTTGTTTTCAGCACACAGGAACACATTTAGGAAAGTGTAAACATTAGAGGACCAAAAACAGAAAAGACAGTAGAGGAGAGGGTAAAAGAGTATGCTGGGGTTAAGGAACTTAGAATAAATATACCAATATGTAGCTCATGCTTAATGGATACTGTACTGTATTTCAGCATCAAAATATTGCAACCTTCAGAATTGCAAGTTTATATCTTGCAGTTCTTACTCTATGACACATAATAGTGAGTTATAAAGTCAGAATTGTTCGATAGAAACCCGAAATTCTAGCAATTAAATTATCAAAGCACTAGCTGCGTTTCCTTTACAGATTCGCTGAAAACGTTTGAAATATTTTTCCCTTTCTTTAAGTTTAAGTCTAAGTCACTCTGGTTTTGAATGACATAAGGGTGAGTAAATGATGACAGAACTTTCATTTTTGCATCAACAGCTCATTGAAGTATGAATAAATATGCGTGTGAACAGAGAATAAGCATGCAGAGGACAGGGTGGAAAACAATGCTATACAGTAGCTACAACCCAGATAGGAAATGAGGTCAAAAGAAAAGGAAGTCCAGTAACTTCCTGACAAAGCTGTGGATGATTAGTGCTGATGACTCTGGTGTTAAAATATACACTTAAACACATAAACACAAACATGCACTTACTGTACACTCCAGGACAGGTGTTCACATGACACTTCAACTTAGTTAACCCATAATGACCCAGACCAAATGGACCACTTAAAACATGTTTATGCAGTTGTTTTTAAAATTCAACCCCTCCTTGTGAGAGATCTGTAATGTCACATTGGGCGTTAATGATACATTTTTGATGTTACATAGGCTATGTGTTACATTGGGCATATATTTCTCCATTTAAAAAAAAATAAAAAAACATATATATATATATATATATATATTTCATCAGTTTTTTGCTTTTCCACAACATATATCAAAATTATTACCTTTTTAAGAAGTAATACAGTTTTTGCATTTTTTTGCTTTGCCAAAACATTTTTCAAAACTACATAATTGTGACCATTGCATTTTACTTCAACTCTAATAAATCTAGTAATTATTATTATTATTATTATTTTATTATTATTATCCAGCTTTCGCTTCGATAGACATTAAATAATCCATTTGGTTTGGTACCTACCCGGTAACTTCGTTGAACAAGAGGGTAACAATCAGCACTTTAATTTACGACCCGCAGATGTCAGACCCGTAACCTATTGTTATACTTACACGTAGGTACAATATAAATACAAAACATTCACTGTAACTTTAGTTTACTTACCCAGTTCTTTGCAGGTTGTATGTCTGGTTGTTACTCTCTATTACCAAAATGTAATATA